>VZTO01007567.1:233266-391209 GCA_013400615.1 Syrrhaptes paradoxus | reverse complement strand
AATACGCTGTTTATATCACGATCAAACAGCACAAAGTGGGAAATGGAAAAATATTGTTTCAAGCCATTTACCTCTAACCCACGCGGCTGCTGCCTTCTCCCATGCAGCTGTAACAAACCCCAGCCCCCCTGGGAAGCCCAGGGCTCCCGTCACCCCCAAACACACCCATCCCCTCGACAAGGGTGTTCATCCCTCCTTTCTCAGGTCCTCAACTCAATCCTGCACACATCCCCTCTGCAGAGAACTAATTAATTCCAGCAGAAAGTGGGTTAAGAGACTGAAGCAGAACTTCTATTTTTATATGTTTATATACTTTTGTTGTTGTTCTCAGAAGTTCAAGAAAATGAGTTAAACTAACTGCAGGGGAGAATTGTATTCAACACAAACAAGGAGTTGAATATTCAACTCAATTGCAAAGCTTCGGTGCAATGTAGAAGGAAGCAGCGTGGAGGAAGATGGATGCTGGATCCTTGGGGAACCTGAACCGAGGGCATGGCGGAGCAAGCAGCTTTGTCTGGCTTTTATCGAATTATTTCACTGAAAGTAGTTGGGAAAAAACAAAACAAGACACCCAATAAAAAAGAACCACCCCAAAAACTCTTCCAGATGCCAAAATCCAGATTTCCAATGACACCGCAGCATCGCCTGTTGCTAGGGAACAGCCTGGACACGGATCTGGACAGCTGGGACACAGAACAGGTTGCCCTGGGGGAACATTGGTGCTGCTAAAGCAAAACCAGAGAGAGATGGGTTCACGCCCGAAAGCCACAGCATCCACACTGGGCAAAACTCAGGCACAGGTCCTTGCTGCAGCACAGGGACTGCTCGCCCTGGCTGGGTTTCCTCAACATTTATTTGACAGCGAGCAACGAAACTCAAGCCACCTGGAGTTTAAATATTTATATTTGGAGCTGAAATGTAACAGCTTTCCTGTGATGTTTTATTGGTTTATATTCCCTCTGTATGTTTAAAGGCAGAAGTCTGTCACCAGGCACGTTGCTGTATATTACCCCCGTTAATGTTTTTTTGTCCTTTCCACAGCATATTCCGGTTTAACATGTGCTGCGGGCTGCAGTTAAATATGATTTATAAATTCAGAGGCAATATCATAATTCACCACTGTTATGGAAAAACAACCCTGGGATACTGCAGGACCATCCAACTTTTTAAAAATCCCACCCCGGAGAGGTAGGGTGACTCCAGAGCCCCTGTGACAGCAGGGAAAACCCATCCCTGAGACCCCACTGCCACCCTGCCCTCCATCACGACACCGCATTGGGGCTGAGCCCAGCCTCAGGGTAAGGCTGGGCTTTAGCTGGATATTGGCTTTCAGGCACATTTTCTGTGTGCAATGGTGACTTTCTGGTTTCACCTGCCAGCTACAAAAGCTGCACTGGGGTTATGCACAACGGGGCAGCAGGAGCCGGCTCCCAGCAGGGGATGCAGAGGGTTCCGGGGGCCATTGCAGGGAACAAGCAGCAGAGAGGGGAAACAGGGAAAAAACCTCAAAAAAACAAAATAAACACCCCCCCCCCAAAAAAAAAAACAACCCCAAAACCAAAAAAAAACCAGAAAAAAAACCAAACAAAAAAAAACAAAATTAAGAAACCAAACCACCAAACTTGCCCTGATCCTCCCAAGCACCCAGTCCCCCCCAGTATCCCTGACACGGTACTGAGGAGCCATAACCAGCCCTTCTCCCTGACCCGACCCAGCAAAGGGGATGTTTTAGGCGATGAGAGGCTGCGCTGAGCCCGCAGACCACAGGCAGACAGGAGAAGACAGAGGTTTGGTGCCTGCGGGCGATAGCGCGGATCAATGGCAGCGGGTTTCTGGAGTCCATCCTGGGTGCCAGCTGTCGGCCGCGGGTGATTGATGGTAAATAAGCATCGTCTGCAAGAGCTCATATTGGAAATGAAATAAAACAGGATGATGGAGGGTTTCTGGGATAAAGTGGGCGACAAGGTGGAGTGCAAAGATAGCGCCAAGGTGATTTCTGGAGAACGCAATGTTTGTATTCCACGGATATTCCTGAAGCAGCTCATTTAGCTGCAGAGCAGTATTTACTGACCTCGTGTGCATCTCCTGTGCATTATCACGGTTCTGGACAAGCCCTATTCCCAGGGTTGGGTTTTGTTTGCCTTCGCAGGGCAGGTTAGGGGCCAGCATTTGCTGCATGATGTTGCACAGAGCTCCAGAGAGCAGGCGGAGGTGACCTGACCCTCCTGCCTCCTCCGGCCAGCTCCCACGGGGACAGTCGCCTTCTCATTCCCTTCGGCACGGTCAGATGTTCCCCTGGATCCCCCTGAGACCCTTCCTGCACCAGCTGTCCCAGCACAACAGGGGTCCCCAGGAAATGCCCCCCTCCAGCAGCCCCCCAGCACAGGGGAGAGCCAGCCTGCTCCTCAAGCTGTGCTGCCAGCATAAAATAGGAAAAATGAAATTTAACATAAAGATCAGCATCTCATAAGCTCGCCAAAGCCAAGAGAGCCAAGCATTTGTCGCTCCCCCAGCCAGCTTTCCCATCTCGGATTTAAACCCAACTTCCCGTGCAACATGGCTTTGCCCAGAAGGGGAAAAAATCTTGGGGTGGTCCCAGGAGTCAGTCCCATGGATCAGGCTGTCAGCTCTGGACAACAGGGAAACATCCCTGAATAAATACGAGTGGATGTTGTCCAGCCAACCTGGTTTAGAAATGTTATACACCTGCAGGAGAACCAGCACGCGGCTATTAATATTAAACCAAACTTGGGGGGTTATATTTCACACACTGTAACACTCAGCTGGAAATAAAATTGCTTGGCAGAGGGACTGAACATAGAACAGTACAGGATAAAATATTCCAATGTTTGCTTCGTTTCACATTATAGCTGTTTCTATTATTAATTGCTAAGCAATTGAAACACCATTCCTCTGGAAACAAATGCAGAAGAAATATGCTTCTCCTCGAGTGATGCTGATGGAAAAATAAAGCATTAGGGAAGGCAGAAGTAACAGATGTCACTCAGGCTCCCCTGGTCCCATCTCTAATTAAGTTAGGAACCAGTCACCTTTTATTATTATTTTTTTTAAATCCTTTTTCCTCTAGTTTAAAGACATCGCATTTCTGTACCACAAACACTAGCTGCTCAGGCAATATTTACTTTTTGACTATCCGCATATACATACATAATTTTTTTATTATTATTTTTCTGTACTATTCTGCTGCACACCGCAGGATGAATCACCAGAACCAGGGAGCCGGCAGCAGCTGCCGCAGCATCCCCACCTGAGCAGCAACCTCACCCGGGGGAAGGCTCCGTGAGCTGCCCTTGGGTACGGAGGAGAGCTTGAGTAACCCTCTTGTTGGGGCAACATGCTTGGGTCAGTCATGGCAAGGCAGCAGATTCACCTGGCATTTTGTATCCTAGGAAAATGGGGTGGAAATAACTTTTTTTTTTTTTAATGCATCAAAGTCATGCCTTTGGGAAGGATCATACATACCATCTGGTCTCTCAACCCCTTCCAGCAGGACCCACCACACCAGCCAGTGGAAAAGTACCCGGGAGGTGTCAAAGGCTCAGTGGTGTGTGTGCTGCAATCAGGGAAATGGGAAAAAGGATGAAGTCATGCTGTGGGAGAAAAAAAATCTGCATGTAAAAATCACATTATATACCTCCTGGGAGAGACAAGGGGAGCTCAGCACCAGGAACCAAGCAGAAAGCTCCTCGGGAGCCCGGGCTGCTGGCATCTCAGATGCTTTCCCAGTGCAGGGTCAGGGGTTTATACACTGTGTGCGAAGAGGCTGTTAAGGCTTTGTGAATACCAGTGACAGCAAGCGAGCACAGGGTGGAATAAAGGGTTAATGCTACTCCAGCATCCCTCCCCAGGAAGCCGTAAGGGGCAGCAGGTTTTGGACATGCCTTCTTGCGGGGTTCGAGAAGCTGCGGTCCTGCTGCAGAAGCCACGGCGATGCAGGCGAGACCCAGGGGAGAGGAGAGCATCCCCAGAGGTCACGTTTCCACAGATCACAAATGCAGCTGCTGGAACCAAGCTAATTTAACTGCTGAATTAAACATGGGTACAGCCTCGGGGACCGCTCCGTAAGAGCGAGGCAAAGCTGTCATGTTTCTCAAAACCGAGGATATACACCGCAGATTTGAGACAGGAGCACAGAAGTTAATTATTTCCCAAAATAAGAATGCTCAAAAATAGTGTCTAGAGTTGGGCTCCTCCTCGTTTTTTAGGTTTGTCCTTGTTTTGCACCTGGGAGCCGTCCGTATTCTGAGCCAAAGCTGAGGATGCTGGTGCCAAGACATCACCCAAACCCCATCACCACCTCGTCTCCCGCCTGCTGGGAGCGGCTCCCGCGTTTCGCTGGCTGTGACACAGGACCCCCACATCCCCTCTACATCTCTGCTGGTGCTCACTTTGCTGCTGAGAAGTTTAGCTCGGGGATGAGGGACACTCAGTGGTTCCCCCCACTGTGACCAATCTACAGGGAGCCTGTGCATGGGCTGACACACCACCTGGTCCTTACGGCAAAGGGGCTGCAAGGGAGAGCACCCAAGGGGATGATTCACCGTTTGGTAACACAGACCCTGCTCCCCCCTGGCTTCACAGCCACAAAAACCACTTTTTTTTTTGCCAAGGGCTGGATGGAAGCTGCTGGAGGAGCTTAAGTGCAATTGCATTGCTCTGCTTCCCAGAGGGAAGAAAGAAATTAAGTCACTGCAAAATTACGCATGTTCCTAAGGTGAAACTGAATTAAAATGAGATCTCCAAATTGAATAAAAAGCCAAGTAAGGCTGCAAAAATGAGCAAGCCTTTCCGCAGGCTTTGTAAAGTCCTTGTCAGGATGGTCAGAGCGGGCAATAAATGAACAAAGGAACTGCGGTTCATGGATTATCCCAAAAAGTTATTGACATGCAAAAATATCATAAGAAAGCAAAGGGCAAGAGGAAAAGGAAGGTTTACAAGAAGCAATAACAAAACCAGCTAGAAATGCAGCAATTAATGAAATGCTTCATCCAGGAAAAGTAACTAATAAGCAGCAGAGGGGAAAATGGGGAACCCCCCCCCCCATTATTCTCCACTTCCCTTGGCTGAAGTGTTTGCAAACAAGCACAGAGAACAGATGTTGCTGCAGTGCCCATTACCCAGAGCAAAGAGTCAGCGTTACTGGGAAAAGTCAGCAAGTTCCCAGACCATATGCTACAGGATAACCTTCTCCTTAGCTGGGAACAGCAGCAAACAGGCTGCGCGAGCACAGCTGGAGCACAGCCCCGCTCCTGCACCTACCGCTGGCCAGCAGCCACTTGCATGCTCCCACCGTGGAAGTGCACAAAATGCGACTGGTTTTGGAGCTGCTGGAATGCAGCGAAGAGTTACAGTTGGGGGAAAAAAAATGGGATAAACACAGCAGGTGATCAAGAAGTTCAAACACCATAAAACGCCTTTCCCCAAGAGCAGCAAAGCTCTCCATTGAGCAAAGGCAACTATTAGCTCTGCTTATTTTTGCAGCTGAAAATGTCCAGCTGTAATAAAAGGAACACAAATAGCTTGCTTAAAAACTGTAACCTTTGCATAGTCTTTACAGCCTATATGAGATCCCTGGGGGGCACGCCAGCCAAAGGACAGAACTGGTACCAAAAACTTCATTTATGTACACAGAGATCAGCGGGGTCAGCTAAAGGATTTCCAAGAATTCTGCTAATAAGCCCTTAAGACAGTTATTTGGTTTTGGATAATAAGTGTTATTGCACAGGACTGTGATACCGTTCAATTCACAAAACACAGCCCGGGCAGGCAATAAGCAGCCCAGGAGAAAGGCAGGGTGCAGAGAAGAGCAGTTGGCACCGTGGGCAGGAGGACCCGGCACAGGGATGTTGCTCCCAGCCAGCAGCGCTGTGTAACCACATCCCCGATACCTGCTGGCACTCCTGCTGCATCCCATCCGTCAATACACACCCTGTCAACTGCTTTTTCCAAAACACATTATGAAAAGACAAAGCCTACTACGCACGTCCCCGCAACACCAGCTTGGGTTTCATGCTCTTCCTCCTACTGAAAACGGCAGCCAGCAACACCACCTCATTTAAAACACAAACAGCATTCGTGAGATTTCTAAACCGTGCCTGGGTGCGAGTGGCTACGATCTAAATGCAGCAAGGTCTCATCAGTTATATGGATTTAAACAGAGCCTGCTGCTGTTCACAGTCCTCCTCCAGCTCGCTAGTCACGGCAAACACCAGGAAAGACACAAGAAAATAACTCATCCCCTTGCTGCTTGGTCCCAGCTGCGAGCTGCACCACGCCAAGGAGAGATGGGGTGCCCAGGGGCAAGGAGGGGCTTTGGGCCACCCTTGCCATGGAGGGTGGCCACCAGGACAGCCCGGCTCATCACAGGACTCCAGCTACCACAGAACACCAACACGCCTTGTTAATCATCTTATTTTAATCCTGTTTTTCAAAGTCCCCCATACTGGGTAAGGGAATATTTTAACCTTGAGCGCTTTTTTTTTTTTTCCAACAGATATCAAGATTTTCTATTTTGCATTTTGAGATTTGTTTCCATTCTAAAATACTGTTTATTTGGAAAAGTCTTTGGAAAACCTTGCAAACACCGTTTCTGCTAATGTGTAATTAAGCAGGCTGATGGGAGGAAAAACGTTGCCCAAATCGAGTGCCCCGTAATGTAATAGATCGTACAGCAATTTACTGTAGCATGGCATAATTGCTTGTGACAAAGTGCTTCCATGTGTCAGCGTGTAACGCTGCTTCCCAGGACAATTGATCTGAGAGAGGGAGAGGACCCGGGTTTATGTAACACCAGGATACAATGGCATTTCCTGGGCCGTTCAAATCTCACAAGGTCTTTTACAGGCTGATTTTAACATAAAATAAATAAAGAAGTTGGTTTATCATGGAGGCATTTTATATAGCCAGGTAGTAGCTACGACAGATCCTCATGGGAGAAATACAACACGGCTTCGTGCCCAGCGAAACCAGATGATTTTTCTCTCTTGCCTGCCTTGGAGTTGCACAGAAAAATCCATTTGGTTTCAATACTGCTGGGGGCAGTTGTTCTTTGGTGATGCCCTGTCACTGTGGAGCTTCCCTGCTTCATTTGGACGTTTTGCACAGTTGCTCATGTCTAGTTTAAAGCCCAGCTACTGAACGTGGAGCCCCCAATCCATGCATGAGACCTCCCTAAGACCCCCACGGCTCCAGACAATAACACCTCATAGACCCACAGCTTCTGAGCTCCATCGGGACTTGAGTCATCAGCCCTTTCCTGAGCTGGCCCCCAGAATTTGGATGTGGCAAGCAAATTACCCTAAAAAAACACCAAGGGCTTGTCAATCATGTTATTTATTTTTTAAGTAGCCAGATTATTTCAGATTGCCTTTACAATTCTCCCGTGAGGTCTCGTTTCAGGTTCCTTCACCCAGTCGCTGTCTGGTCTCTGCTCTGCACCACGCTGCCTTCCCACATTTCAGCCCCACAGATGACAGTGATGGGTATCAGCGACAGGAAAGACTGAGTTCTTCACCTTTTCATTGACTGCAAGAAGTTCAGGTCCCAGACATACAGCCTGCTGGGTCCAACCTGATTTTTGGAGTCAGACCACCACCACCTTGCATTTCTCACGCCCAGCTCTCTACCCTGACTTTCTCCTTCCTTAATTATTATGAGAAGAAAATACCAAATATCTCAGTATGGGCTTCACAGCCGCTCCAGTGCCTGGATGGGAAAACCTGAAGATGACCATGGTAGACCTTAAATACATCCTCATCCAAGTTAAAACTGAGATACATCCAACACATCAGCCCCAGTGTCTCCAAGCACTGCCCAATCTATATTCCTTCTGTAAAAGACAACCAAGGACATGAAAGTCACCTTCATTTGATGGGAAACAGTCCATCTGGAACCAAGACCTACATCTTGAACGAGGACTTACCTCTTGGCCATCATCACCTTCCAGGGCTGTGACACCATCTTCCCAGGGGGACATTTGGTGTCTCCGTACCCCCAGATGGGGCAGTTTCAGGAAAGCAAAGTGTTCCCAGCTCAAGATGGATCTCCTGAACCAGCTTCACCACCCAGCTCAGTACATCCCAGACGGAAGTTATGGGTTCAATGGAGCATTTTAAAACATGCGCAGGAGTAAGATTACAGATGAGAGGCCACCCGAGTTCTTAAAAAAACCCAAATCAACAAACCCTGACTCCATTACTGCTTAAGATCCTTCCTTCAGCAGCATTTCAGATGTACAGACTTCATTTTAAAAAAGACCACCAGCTTTGCAGTGAAAAGCACAGTCATTCACAACCTGGCTTTTTTTTCTCTTTTCAATTATTCACCCTGTGTTACCAGCAGGGTTCAGCCATCTGATGCTCCCGAACTACTTTTTCCATGATGAATTCATGTTTTGACAGGTTCCAAATTTCAAAAGTGCAACTCTTCAAAAAAGAGCATCAAATAAAATCAATAGCAAGCACAGCATATTGAAAAGACCACAGCTTCATAAAAAAAAACCCAAAATGCTCCAAATTCAGTAATTTTCATGTTCCAGAGAAAAAAAAGCAGTCAATTCCCAAGAAAGATTTCATTGTCACTGCCAGGGATTTGTTCCACAAGGGATGCATAATGCCACCAGCAGCCTCCCATTGCCTGAGGTCTTTGCTTGTTCCTGGTTGACAATAAGAAAAAAAAAAAAACTAACCAAAAGCAGCTCACAATCTGCACGTTTAATATTAAAGCCTGTTGTTCCCCCTTATTGCAGCACCCGCCTTTGACAACTCTCTGCTTTTTAGTTAAATGTCAGAGCCCCACGTTGTGCAAGAACAACAGCAACCAGCAACAGGAGCCTTAGTACAAATCCAAACTTATATCAACCTATTTTCACACCTGTACCAGCACTACAACAGAAACAGGCACGGACGGTGCAGACGAAGGTTTCTAAGACCCAAAGCATGGCAAGGTGCTGTGTCCTGGGTTGGAGGAACACACACAAAGAAAAAGACCTTCACTAATGCAACAAGTTTCACTGTCAGCAGAGACAAACCACCAGCCTTCTCCAAGAGACAACTTCTGCACGAGACACAGATTAAACCTTGCTAGCAAACCATAACTTCAAGATTTCTGTTCATCACCTTGCCTTAAATACACAACGTCTGCACGAGATACGTTGAAGAGTCTCACAGCTATACATGTTATGCAAATTTAATGAACCTAATTTGATAAATGAGCAAAACAGATGTGATCTCATTATTATTTCTATCCCCTTGCCTTGCAAATTTTAATAATTTATTAAAATTTATCGGAATTTGTCTTAGATTAAGAAGTGCAGACAACCTGGCAAACTGTTTCCCCCGTTTTTGGGGGTGAGGTTCAAAATGCATTTAGCCCAGTGTTTGCCTGCAGAAAAGACCAATTCTTTGCTAGTCTTGGAAAATCTCTGACCTCTCTTCCCAGCCACAAATAAGCAGCATGAACAGTTATCACATAAATAGACTTAAAAGATATCCAGAGAGCAGACACCTAAAAATGATGAACAGTCACATTGACTTCTGCCTCACTTCAAGGCTATCATGAAGGAAGCATCTTGAGAAATTAAAATGTATTGAAGTGAATTATCTAAATCTACCCACAAAGGGCTTATTCTGCCAGTGAAGATACAGCCATCGTCCCAGGGAGGAGCAGCGAGACCTCTGGCAGCTGCCAAATATTGAAAGGAATTTTCCGTTAGAAGGTGACACACAAAATATCCAAATACCGATCTTCTGTTGAGCATAGAAACTTCATATTAGCCTCATTAGAGCTGCAAAATTAACTGGAAATCCTGCAGATATGACAGGTTTACCGTTTGCCCGTGGGATTTGGAACAAAACAGCGAACAGAGCGTGACGCAACAGCAAAGAGCCCAGACACGCGCTGAGCATCTCCATCCCATGGGCAGCGGTGCCTGATGAGCAGATTGTGCGTTAACCTGCCCTGGCCTTCATGGGGGAGGCTTCATACACTGTACAGGCTGGTTTCTGGTGATGGAAAATGCTCTGGATTTCTTTTTCCTTCTCCCAGGAAAAGCTTGCAAGGATAAAAATGAAGGTAAACTGTAACCTGTTGTGGGTGAAGGGTGTTGGGCTTCAGAGCTGTGCTTGCCCACTGCTGCCTGGATTGCAGGTGCTGGGGAGATTTAACAACTCTTTACTTGTTTGTGCCCCAGCTTTCAAGTGAAGCTGAGTTCTCTTCATATACAATTAAAAATAAAAAAAAAATCCATGCAACTATTTTATTATAAAATTGCCTGAAGATTTGAAGCAGCACCACATAGGCGCTTGGGCGAGATGGGATGCTGGAGCAGGTCTAGGACGCTGGAGTGCTTGAGCCCGCGACAATGGATCACATCCCCACGTACTGCAAAACCCTGCCAAGAGCCCTCGATCTGAAGCATTTGCATCCAAAGCGTGAGGTTAAGACTTTGCACAAATCCAGTTCACACACCAACAGATGGCAAACAGGTGATGAACAGGGCAACACCTGGAGCCCAAATTCCTTGGTTGGGCTTTGCTTGAAAAGTGCCCCAGAAGTGTTTTAAATCAAAAACCATAAAAATGTCACTTCTGTCTGAAAAAAATTGAACATCGAGGTCCTGAAATCATCCACCCACCTCACTCCCTTTTTAGCATTTGTCTTCTTCACAACATGTTCAAGTTCCTACTGCAAAGACGTGAAGATACTGCCACTCCTACCTTCACCTGATTGAATTATTTACTTTCTATAGCAGCCTAGTGAAGCGACACTGTCCTGGCTTCCCAGGACAAAACCCACTTGATGGACCAACTGAGCGTGCCCGAAGCATCCAACACCTCCATGCCCAGGAGAGGATGGACATTTCTGAAGGCTGATCTGTGCCCATCCACTGCTCCCACGTCTTGAAACGCCGTACCTGAATGGGGAGGGGGCTGGGGAGGTACAACTGCTTCCCGAGTTTGTTGACTATAAGGGTTGGACCAGAGAGATCAGTTTGTGACAAGTCATCGTTAGATTTTCCTATGGATAATTTCAACAAAGACAATTTTTAAAAATGTCCTACTCAGAGTGCTTACTGTAGGGAAAAAGTTCAACACTCATGCAGAAAAAAAAATTGTGTGAAAACAGAATTATTTACCATGCTTATCCTCTAGCAAACTGAAATCAGTGATGGTTGCTAGAGCAGAGAAGTAGAGGGTTTTTGTGCAGGAGGCAGCGACACTCATCAACCCAGGGGATCAACAGCCCTCCTCCTCTCAGGGATGGAGCTGGAGCTTTATCACTAATGAAGGGACTAAAAAACCCCAGAACAAACCTTAATTTCATAGACAGCCCTATAAATATAAACAAACCTCTGCAAAACAGACCATGGAGGCATGAAAATAATTAAGAACCTCAGCAAGCAGAGTACAAAAGCTCCAGGACCGACCACTGCCCTGCTGATGCCAACACTACCCGTGGCGCTGACTTTAGCAGGATGAGTATTTTACACCCATCTCCTCTCCCATTAGTTAAACGTTATCACCTGTGGAGGTACCACAGGTCCAGCAAGAACTCATCTCCAAACAGGTGTTTGGAAGAACACTGACAATAGAGCAAAGAAGAACAACCCATTTACATGACATAAAAAACTCAGTGCCTTAGAAATAAGATGTGTTTTTAGGAAGTCTTTACATATACATAGTACAGTAATAATCATCACTGAAAAAAACTTCGAGTGGTTGCTTCCAGCTCCAGCAGAGCTCTGAATAAATAAATGTGAAACTTTAACCATGACTTCAGTTGTTCCTACAGAATTTGGTAGGAATTTGCCTACACCCAGTAAGTTTTGGAGCTGTTGAATATAGGGGTAGAGGTGGGTTCTGTTGGGTTTTTTTTTAAATTTTTATTTGGTTTGGCTTTTCGTTTGTTCATAAGACAGTTGAGTGTAACAACACTGAAAAACCCATCACTAGACTGAGAAGCAGAAATAAAGTCTCACATCCCTTTCTACAGTTGTTTTAATCGGATAAAAGTGATGTTCTTTCCTGCCTTTTATTTGGCAGGAGCTATTGTTTGTCGAGTTGAAGACGACAAATTAAATTTTTAGTGCTATGTTCAGATCAGCCCGTTTCTTCCCAAAATGGTTTCATCCATTTCAAGGTCTGCAGGAATCACTGCAATAACTCTACGAGGCTGCTGCCGACCGACGCCGCAGAAACTCACCCAGCATCTGCCCTGCAAGACCCTGACAATTTGTGTTAGAGCTGGAGCACCTTCAAGGGTTACCTAGCCCTTGTTTGCAGAGTTGACGGTTTGTACGATTCACCGGGTGGTGGTTAATTGTTCTGCCACTGCTTCTGCCATTGAATTGCCATTTCCCATCACTTCCACGCAGAATTGCTCTCTGCACACTTAAAGGCTTTTTTTTTTTAATATCAGTATCTTCTCATTTTGCCATGTTGAAAAGAAGGTAAATGAATATTTTTTTTAATGGAAATAATTTGGGCCAATAAACAGCAGTTTAACAGCTGTAAAAGGAACCAGCAGGAGGAAACAAATTGCGCTGGTTTAAGATCAGCTCTCCATGCTGCCGTTAAAGCACAATTTGGTCTCATTATAAGGACAAATTCTTATCATACTTCATAAAGGCTTTGAGAAATAGTCGGATGACTCCAGCAATTTCCATTCTAGTCTAATTGCAAGCCAACTGCATTTATTTTGAAGACTTAATTTAAATAGCCACAGCAATTAGCTGAACTGGACATCCAGCTCTGTGCTGACACGCTAAACTAAGAGTGGATCCCCGTGCCACCTCCCTGATAACTGCTGGAGCCAGAAAACCCCTCATTTTCTTACCAGTGGAGTCCCTGCCTCAGCTTCTGCTTGTACAACAGCACAGGTAATAACATCAGCCACTTCTGCAAAACAAGAACAATAGGAATACAGAGATTAGAGGTAAAATTCTTATTTTAATTAAACACTAAAGAGTGCATGGCACTGTTGAACATAGCGAATAATTTACATTTCAGTTCAGAAGCAAGAGGAAGCAATAAAAACTGGTGTTATCCCTGCACAGATTAATTTTTTGATCTCTTTTGTTTGATCTGATTATATTTAGTTTGGAAAGTAAACATTTAAGTTTAGACTTAAAACTATTCATTACTGTCTATCCTTAAGAACTAATTGCTACTGTTTATCCGGCCAAATTATTTCAATATGATGAGCCTTCTGAAATGTTTTTTTATTCTTTAAATCAATCCAGTATTTGTTGAAATAAATGGAATATCTTCAATTCTATTTTTGGTTAATTTATATTTAATCCCATGACTAAACCAAAATTCTCCGGTCAATAGAAGCCAACTTTCCGTGCGGAAATTCAATGCTTTTCTACACAAGGACACTTATGCTTGCCCAATATCAAAGCACAAAGCACCGTTGCTAAAGCTCTTCAAAGCGCTTTATTTTTGGCCAACATGTTTTTGTAAAAAGATTACTACCACACCAAGGGTGCCCTTCACCCTCTAGGAACCACTACCAGTGGGTTTGAGTGTTGTGAAGTTCTCAAAAATCACACAAACTGGAGCTTAGCAGCCTCTGTGATTGCAGCAAGACCTGTACCCATACCCCACTGTTGGGACCTTCGCACCCATTTACGAAAAATGTGTTTCTTTCTTTCTGTGGGTTTGCGGCAGAGGAAAAAAACAAGGTCCAGGAACCAGGAAGAGCCTCCATCCATTCTTTGCAGACAAACATCATCTACCCTCCCAGATTTCCTCATGGGGAAAGAAATTTGCCAACACGCCACCCTTCCTTTCCCCTGGCAGCCTGTAGGCTTGTCCAGGATGAGCCTTTAATTTCATTCCCAGAGTCACTGCCAAGCTGAAATGATGCAATATGACATAAGAGCACCAAAAATGCACCCGGTCTTGGGGGGCCTGGAGCAGTGGAGCCCCAAGGGGGTTAGGGTGCAGGTGGCATTCAGTCCCACCCCTCTCCCTCATCCTTCATCATAACCCAATAACAGGGCTTCACACGGGTAAGATGGACAGTGATGTACACAGAGCCTGCACACGTCTATTCTTCATGGCCTTATTGGATAGAGGGTTATACAGCTCCATAGCCTTGGGTAGCTTACGATACAATAATAAAACACAATAAACTCTGCAAAGTACTTTTCCTGACTCACATCCCAAGGCACTGTACAAATAAAATTTAAGAGATAAGGTCCATCCTGCTTTTACGAGGAGAAAGTGCAGCAGGAACCAGGGCACCAGATAGATGTTACTCTAAGTCAACACAGAGCAAGGATAGGGTTGTGTTTTAAAATGTATTTCAAGTCTTTTTTTTCCCCCGTCCCTTTTTCTTTAAATATATAATCCAGGGAAAAATTAGGAACCTGTCATACCCCAGCATGAGAGTGCATGAGCACATGGACAGCATGAAGCATCTGCACACAAAAACACTGCTGAGACCTGGCAACGTTCCCAGGTGGAAAGATAAATTCTTCAAAAACTGTCAGGCAAGAGAGGGGTAGAGAGGAAGATGGCTAAGATGCTAACTAGAAAAAAAAAAAAAAAAGAAGCTTTATTGAATTGATCTCTATTAAAGGGAAAATGACACCTCAAGGGCAGCAGTAGGGCTTTTTTCAAAATTAGCCTCAACTGGTTCTGAAACATGCAACTTGGAATGACCTTGAGCAGACTTTCAGTGTTCTGATGGCACCATGCAAGCCAGCAGGAAAAGCCAGACAGTGTTAAGGCTTAAAAGTTCATATGGGGGCTACAATGGGGTTCTTTTGCAGGAGAGCAGATTAAGAAATTAGAAAAATCCCTCAGCCTCCAGTGGACAAGCACTTTAAGTATTATTTTGTAGCAGCTGGGATGAGAAGGATTGATCTTGGATTGGCTTGGGACACAATGGATGAGCACGTCTTTGAGCATACCGTTGAGAAAACACACACAGCTTCACAAGTGATGCCCAGAGAGATTTACACCAGACACGGACCCCAGCCCTCAGCCCACCAGTCTGACCCCCCAGCACATCTCCTGAATGGACCTTTTAACCCAACGAGCCCAGTCCCAAGTCTTCTTCGTGGCAGCAGGGCAGAGCACACCTCCACCGCTGCTCATTTCCCACCTCAGAGGTGCCAGGTTCTGCCCCGAGTCCCCACTTCCAGCAAAGCCAAACCCTCAGCCGAGCCCCCTGCACTTTGCAAGAGATGCACAGAGCACCGTGCGATCAGTCTGTCTCCCTGCCTGCAGGAGGTCTGTGTTTAGGACAGCCTTACCTTTCCTTTCAAATCTCAAATCAGGCTGAGGAAGAGCTGCAGAAACCAGACTGGACTGGGTGGGGGGGGGGAATCTTTCTCCACAAACGCTGGCATAGGAGGCTGAAATGGGAATAACAAAACCTGCAGCAGAGTCGTGGGCTTTCATTGCACTCACAGAATTTGATTTGTATTGCAGCTTTATCACGTACATTGCTCACAAATATCTGTAAATACAACTCAGTATTGCACTGCGAAACTAACCAAGCAGGAAAAAAACAAATCCAGCACGTTAACAGAGCAGCAATGCATGCTGGCAGGGCACCACTGAGAGCAATTTAGAGGCTGGCATTTGTTTCTGTCACTATATAAATTACATCTTGGGAGCAAAAAAGCAAAATAGGAGACATCGTAATAACCCAGCATTTTGTTCTCACTACTTCATTACCGTGAGAGGTGAATAAAACCAGAGCGCCATGTTTTATTTCCTCTATTATAGCTTGACTTTATTTGCTAAAAAACCAATGAAATATTTCCAAACAGTCAATACACCCAAGAACTATTCCCCTCCTACAGTGATTTTCCTTGTAATGGCATTCACAAGCATCACTCACGACCGGCTGCAGGTATACAGCATGGCAATGCTCCCACACTCCCGTTTCGATGGCCAGGTTATCTTTGGTCTGTGTCCCCCAAATTTAGCAAATCACCAAATAAACCCCAGACCAAGTAGTGCACTGTTCCTACAGACAACTCCTTGCACCTCTGCTGAACATTTATTTTCAGGGTTTGTATAAATTATGGGAATCCAACCATCAGCCAAGATGTTTAACCCGTAACTGGGAAAATCTCGGGTTCTGGGGAGCAAGGGCAGGTGGGGATGGACAGCCTGGGTGGCTCAGCATCCACTGCCAGGGGGTAGAAGGACAAACAGTATTTATTGCCCATTTTACACTGCAAACTGCCAACCTGTTAGAAGCAGGGAAGCCAGCCTTCCAAAGGATTCTTGGCTTGGACCAACACCATGCGTTACTGCATCCTCTGATGGGTTTCATCTGTCCTCTGTCACATCATAGCTCCCCAGCGCTTATTTCAGGTGCTGTCACTGCAAAGGGTCACACTGAGCAGAGGCAACGACTCCCCAAGCAGTCTAGAAAGGGACATCATCTGCTCCAGAATGAGATAAAAAAAAACAAATAAAAGCGTTCAAACTGATGCAGCTCTGTAATGCAATTCTAGCTCCCAAAATCTGTCCCATAAAGCCACTCATATCAGCTGTCCCCAGGGTGACAGAGGGAACAAACAAGCAAGAAACAGCCCATTATATTGGCTGTGTACATTGGCTGCCGCACGTTTGCGGCCAATGCAACGAGAGGCGACCAATTTCCCTGTGACCTCCTGGCTGCGATGCCTAGAGACCAACCCTACAAGCAGAGCTCAGAAGGCAGTTTTATTACAGCATACAATAATATGCTGGGGGAGAGTCCTCTTTTCTGCACATAACTCTCAGCTAGGCTAATCCGATTTTTAAAACCTGGACAGCTACTGTCAAGAGTATTTTCAGCACAAGATCACGCTCTGTCAGCCTCGTCATGCACACAGCTATTAGCTGTCTACCTTTCATTTTAAGCTTTTAAACTGTCTACTTTGTGTTGTACCTTTCATCTTTAACCTTTGGAAGACATGCCCTGGATCTCCTGGCATGCCGCAGAGATGATGCATGGTGCCAAGTGTTGCCAAGTTTTGTCCATCTCCGGTGGATAAAACCCAACAGAAAGCTCAGCACCCATCCTGCTCCGGCACCATGGCCAAGGAGAAGGCATAAGGCAAGGGTGTGGGGCCACGGCACTGCCAAACCCCCCCTCCCCCCCCCCATGCCCCTCTCCCCATGGGGAAGGCTCAAGCAGCACACAACAGCACTGCCTTCATCCGAACCCAAATATTGGAGTGTTTGGGAGAGAAAGGCTGCCTTCCTGCTCCTGTCTGAGGGTCCCGATTTATAAAAAGGA
The DNA here is from genome assembly GCA_013400615.1 of Syrrhaptes paradoxus. Taxonomy (NCBI): domain Eukaryota; kingdom Metazoa; phylum Chordata; class Aves; order Pterocliformes; family Pteroclidae; genus Syrrhaptes; species Syrrhaptes paradoxus. The sequence goes on along the minus strand of VZTO01007567.1, from coordinate 373,935 downwards.
AGGATTTCCTCTGCATTTCAGAGATTATCTTTTTTCATGGGAAAGGCTACTTCCAGTGTGTACCTGCAGCGTTTTCTCAGCACCACTGCTTGGGTTAAAACAGAGCTGGAGCATCTGATGGCAAAACAAGTGAACAATTAATCACGGGCAGTAACAGCCACTGTCAGCCAGGTAATGATCAGGGGAGTCTGTGTTACCCAAAAGGAAGGGAAAGAAAAATCAATGTTCCTCTAAAATGGGCTCCTTCTCCTTAAGTGATGTTTTTACAGTGCCTCATTCGTAATATTTGCTTCATCCCCAGGTTAAAGGATCATTGCTCACCTTGTGTGACTGGGCTAAAGGAACAAATAGCCCCTTAAAGCCTTGCATGGCACCCCAAATGCAGCATCCCAGCCCTCCTCCCACGCTCCACAGCCTCCCACCCCACAGCACCCGTAGGTAACTAGGTGTGCACAGAGCTTGCTCAGGGCAGAGACCTGAAACCAGCTATTTTGGAACAAAACCAGATTAGAGAAGGGGTAAGAGTGCCTGGACATGTTTTCCTACTGATGGGAAATGACTCACAACACATTGAACCCATTGCTTGGTCAAAAATTATGACACCCGAGCATCTCTCAGGTGGCCCAAACACATCTTCCGACTGCAAGGAGGCTCTGAAAGGGCACAGCAGCTTTCCGAGCAACTTCTTTAAACAATTCACTTCATTAACATCCTTTAAGTATCCAACACCAAGTTAACAAACAGGAGTTGCTCTCTCTGCACACAAGTCTGTGATGTTCTCCAAGCGCATCATGCACATCACTTGGCTGCTCATCCGTCAGCACACTGACAATGTTTGCAGGGGAAGAGAAACCCCCAGGAAAGGTGCAGAGGAAAGAAATCCCTCCCTGTAGCTCACGGGGATTCATTAGGACACTTTGCACAAGGTTTTACTTTTATTACGTTGAGCAACACATCATTCTTTAAATGACCTTTTATCTCTGAAATGAAGGGTACCACTCAAAGTAAAAATATGCGCAAGAAAGTGGGGTGAAACCCTGCTGCACCGCCACAGGGACCAGAGAGGATGCCCAAGAGGAGATAGAGCGACTTAATTTTCAGAAGATAAAGGATGGAGTGGAAAAGAAAAGAGAAGATAGCTATTGACTCATTTTCACAGTTTAATTAAAATGAGAATATGTTTGTTTGGAGCTCAGGTCGTTTAGTCCAGGTAATTAAGCTCTTTGGTCTTACCTTGCAAATGAGCAATCGTTACAGCAATTCCAGATTTGGGTCTGAAGAGCTGCCAGCTGGGTTAGTCCACAGCTCAATGAACAGAAGGGTTGTATTTGTAAAACAGGAGCCCTTGCAAAAATCTGACCTAGAGAACATAAGGATGACTAATGTTATTCAAAAATGGAATTATTTTTACCTGATAGGAACACATCTTCATTGACAAGATTATGCAGAAAAAAGGGCTTCCAGCCACTTTAACAGCAGCACTTCTTACAATCTATTTTTGTAATTCCTGAATTATTTCCAACAGTTACAATATTTCCCTCTATCATTTAATGAAAGCCAAGAGCTTTTTACAAAGCCAACACAACAGCAAGATGCTGGGTGCTGTATAAAAGCAGCTGCAATAGTAGAAAATTGCTGATTACACTGTGTGAGTGCCTAAGGGCTCAGGTCCGAACGGTGTGCTGTGCTGGGTGCTGTACAAACCCATCTGAACAAGCTTCCCGTGAGGAAGCTATAATTAATAAAAAAATTCCTGTGGTGAAGCACTTTGGACTCTAGTTAGAATTACAAAGCAACTGTGGGATTAGCTTTTTGGCATCATGAGACAGTGACTATTTAACAACTTGGGGCGATGAACCCAGTTTCCATCATTGCTGGGACAAGCCTGGAGCCCAGTGATTTGGCATAGACCAGCACGCACAACAGGTAACCTGGAAATACCTCCTTTAACTACTGAAAACTCAACTCCTGGAGCAAGCAGCAGCTTGTGCACCAATCTGCCAGGGGACTTTCTGGAAGCCACAGCTGTGAAGTTGCCCACTTACTGCAAACATGGCACTAAACGCCAGTCCTGACTCGTTTTTACAACACAAGTCGTTTTTCATCACACACAATGGGACAGGAGCCCTGCACACAAGCCTGACATGAAATGTAAATAGCAGGAGGAGGGTGTTTTGTCTTTGTGGCCAAAGAACCCTAGGGGTTACTTGCCCCCGGCTGGAAGCAGCCCCCCGTTCGTCACCAGAGCACTGTGTAGTCTCCAGACACAGTGTACGAGAGCAGGGTGGGATGCCCATGAGAACAGAATTCAGCCTGCTCAGACAAGGCTGCACTCGTGGGGCTATTTTTAGTTTCACAGATCACTTTAAATCCCCGCTGGGTTCTGCATAATACACCAGCGGGCTTTCGAACCAGCTCGGTCATCGCATCTTATCAACAACTGCTGATGGCCCCACAGGACCCCGGCGCAGGCACCCTGCTCACAGCATGACTCATGTCCCAACCGAGTCCCTTCAGAGGTCCTCCCCTCACCCAACACACTGCTCCCTCCCCAGCCTGATGTGTTCAACAGGAAAGTCAACCCCCACCAGTTATCAACATGCCTTCCACTGATGGCATCGGACCAACGGATCATCATCCCTGAAGCCATCTATTGACACGGCATGGGGCTGGCACATGGCTCGCCTGGGGTGGGGGACAATGGACATCCCCAAGTGCCACCATCCCAGCCTGGGGGCCACAGACCTAGACACGCCACCCAGCCCTGCTGCAATCGCCACCACCTCAAAGGAGGAGCAGGAGTATGGTGGGGTCAGTTTGGTCTCATTTTCATCTGAAGGTCTCGGTCATGTTCGGTGATTTTGTTTGTGGCTTGAGATGTCGCTCCTTGGGGAAACTTTTGCTATTATCAGAAATATATATTAAAAAAAAAAATCTACTTAACATGTATTATTCCAGTCTATTAACGTTTATCTCCAAGGAGAAAAGAAGGAAATAATGCAAAAGTCCATGCCTTGAAGTCCTTTCCTACAAGGACACTAGGATGCAATAGAGCTTGTTGCTTTGGAAAGACACTCTTCAGATAATATTTCAATTTAATATTAAAAGAACAGAAAACTCTGCTTTAAAGGCATACTGGGACAGTCTCTGCTGCCTCCTTTCCAATGATGAGTCAGTCAGGCAACTACTTCTTCATCTCACTGTTTGAGATTCTTGTGTAGTTTGAACCATTAAAGAATTTCAAATAAATTCCTGATGGCTTGAGAGAGTCATCTTCCCTCTCTCGCTCCCTTCTGCCTCAATGTCCCCAGACACCAGTGAATAAAATTCTGATAGAGAGTTTCCAGTCATTAATGCCCCCCTGCTCCTGCCCCAGTGTGAGCAGAGCTGAGGATGGTGACACTCATCTCACATTTAGAGGTGGCAGAGGTAGAACAAGGTACTCCAGGCTGAAGCAGGGTTTTGGCAGTGTCCAGCCCAAGTGACGATGGCAATGATTTACAGCAGTGAAAATTCACTGATGAGTTTGGCAGGAACTCCCCAGCTGCTGAGGAGGGTTCTGCTGTTTATCCCAGAGATGCTCAGACAGGTCTAGCTGAGGCACCGCACAGGGTGCACCAAGCCAAAAGAAAGGACAAACCCACCCCAAATCACGGGACCAGCATTTCAAATTGTTATGTGAGCAAACCTCGCTTATAGAAGAACCACACAAAACCTGACCCAAGTTCTATATCTTCATCAAGTGGCTGATTTACTTATTCAGAAGCAGGGAGGCAATAAAAGCAATAGTCACCTGCTTTTAATTTAAAATTTTTTTCTTCTCCCCACATTCTGAAAGTCCATCTGCTGAACCCACAGCTGCATGTGTTGCCACCCACAGAAATGCCAACATCAAGCCATTTGTGAGTGCCGATGATGCTATGATTTGTTATCAGTATTAAAGAAGGGGAAAAAAAAACAAAATAACGAAGGCACACAAGGAAAACAGCAAGTAGAAGTCTTAAATGTCTCGCATATTTAAAAAGCACCTGTCTGCTGGTCCTTACTGAACCCTTCTGGCTCCTCCGTGCCCATGATGGAGCCACAGAGGAGTGCAGGGTTTAGCCCGGATAAACTGGGGAGATGGGCATCTGCTGTGCAGGGACACGAGCAGGGACATCAAGGAGCCATCGATCGACATTCGTACGCAATCGATGAGGCGGGTTAATGACTTTGGGGTCCTTCACAAGGGGGAATTTCATTAATGGCTGGGATGTTACAACTCTAAACAGCGCAGCCCTGAGATGAAGCATGAAGCCAACACCTCCAGGCAGCAGCTGCGCATTTGACAGCATTAATCATGAACAAAACTACCAGCAACACACATCTTAGGTCCATCACACACAGTTTGGGCCTGCAGGTTCTGTTGCAAGGGATGGAGGGGTGGTCATGGTGCGCCCCAGGATGGGATCCAGTGGGATACCCAACAGACAGGGGCTGTGGTATCCCCACTCCACCGATGAGACAGGGAAGAGGCATCCAAGATGCAAGAGTTCCCTTTGGGTAGCACTTACAGGGACATGAAAAAATTATTTCATAGCAGATGGGCAAGACAACTCCACCAAAAGACATATTTAATGAACACAACTTCCCTACGCCTGGCAAAGCAAAGAACCTAGGTTAAATAAAAGGCAACCCTTCCTCCTTTCTGCTCTTCCACTCTGCAGACCAACCATCAGAGCTCCGCAGGGCCAGCTCCAGAGCACGCTGGCTGCTCCTGGCTGGTACCCCTCGCCCACCATCCCTCCTGGAGAGAAACAGCGAGAAACGTGATGTGCAGATGACACAAAATCAGTATAATCCACCAGTGTGGAAGGGAAGGGACAAGGGAAATTGTCACAAAAAGTGTCAAAGAAAATCAGTGGGTTGGAGAGAAAGGGAATAGGTTTGGATTAGGAAATGCTGTCCTTGCTGAGCTTCTGGGGAAGCTCACATGTGCCATAGATGAACGGAATATATAACCGCAGACGTGAAAATAACGTATTCCTGAATATAAATATTAATGTTTTCTCAAAGGAGGCAAATGGTGGCCATCAATGGATAATGGCACCCAAAGAGCACACAGATGACGTTAGAGCAGATGAGCCACAGTGTTTGTCACAGCACCCAAATAAATAGTCCAGGAACTCACATTACGCTTCCAGGGGGCAAGGTGGGGAGGGCTCACGGCATGGGCTGGAGGGTCCCTGGTGCCACACGGCCACGGGTGTGCAGAGGCACCAGGAGCCACCATGGGCCAGCTGTTCTTGCCATTCCCAGCATAAAAAACCAGCTTGCCACAGTGGCATAGACAGAGATGTCTTCAGAGTATATTACCTCTCCTCGGTGAATTCAATACCAGCATTTTTCCTCCTATTATTATGGGTTTTGTCCCACCTGCGTGGCTTTTAAGTTTCAAGGACAGCAATGCCTGTGTGACGCAGCAGAAACTTGTGTTACTTTCTGATCACACACCCCAGAGCGTTAATTGGGTAAATGACGGCTCTTATTTCAGTCTAATGGGCTTTTTAGTTACAGAAGGGAAGATCCATAAACCTACCAGTATACACGGTTATTTTAGAGCACACAGAAATTACCATTTTCACATATTTTCATTTCAGAGACCACACTGCAATTTATGTCTTGAAAATATACTTATGCAGAGCTCCCTTATAGCAAAACTTATTTGACAAGTTGTCCATCAAAAGATGTTTTCAGCTGCAACGATACCATGAGTCACGCAGCAAGCCCGGGACCCTGACCTGTGTGTTTGTTTCTCAGCCTTGTCAATGAGCAACCAGCTTCTTTCATGGTCTGTAAAAACATCTTTCAGGAGAGCAAACATTTCTCCAAAGTGCTTGGAAGAATACTTATTTTTAATCAAGACATAGTATAAAGAAATGCTTCCTCACGGCTTCCCGTTGTTGCTCAGTTTTGATTTTATACTCAGAAAATTAGTCAAGGCAACACCAAAATAAACAACTGAACATGCAGCAACACATCCCTGGGTAATTTGTTCTGTGAAGGGAAAAACTGCTTTTCCATTGGAATCAAATACACCGATTGCACGTTTCTTCACCTCCACCAAGGAAAGACTGTGTGGGATCAGATCAAAAAGACCCGCTAGAGTTTCATTTGCCAGAACATCCTCTAACGACCCTTAGGAAGCACTGACCAAGTGAAAGACAAAGGGCATGAAATGTCCAAGTGACTTATCAGAGTCTAAAAAGTAAAAATAAGGCTTAAGTCCAAAAAATCTTACCTGGATAGAGAAGGGTTAATTAGAGGTAGGTATAGGTGAGCTACTGATACAATAATTGAGTTTTTAAGTGTGGACCCCTGAGGGCTGGTGCTTGCCCTCACATTTATGACAGTAAGGAAAAAAAAATAGTGTATATGCATACACACATGCCTGAAATATTCAGAAATGAATATCAAACCCTGAATTTAAGGCTTAAGTAAAAGGCAGCTGTATTTTCCTCTTCTTCACCAACCTGGAAGTTTTCAGTGGGAATCTAGTTCCTATAGGCTGGATGAGGCTGGTCAGACACAAAACCCCCTGAAGCTGGTGGCAATCTCTGGCTCAGGAAAATACAAGAGCAGATGTATGCAAAAGTCACCATGGCGAAAGGTTTCCATTCCCACATGCAGATCGCCTTATTCCTCATCTCTAGCAAGGCTGAAAAGAGTTGCTGGGAAGAGTGATGGGGGATTAGCTCTACAGACAGCACATTTCATTTGGTAAGCAACAAACAGCTTCACGCACGTCTCTGAGATTGCCAATTACGCTGAAGACGTTATTAAAGAATTCACGAGGCTGAAAAGCCATCGCCTGCACGAGGCGAGCTCCCGGTATCTCAGGTCTCAGAGATGAGCAGCAGCAGTGGGAGATCACTCAAAGTGCTCATTCCTAATCAGTGCCCCAAGGCTCATTTGCAGGGGAAATTTTCCATTTTGGTAACCGCGCGAAATGTCACGTCTTTCAAGGGAGCCTTGTCAGAATAGAAACAACAAATAAAATGCCAAATTCTGATACCGCAAAAGTTCATTGCAATGAAAGCTGCATTTCATTGCTTCACCTCTGAAAGCAACTCTGCACCCAGCCCCTTTGTTATAGCCAGCTATGGGCAAAAACAAAAGAACACAGTCAAGGGGTAAGCTCTTTTGGGAACACACAGAGGAGATCCCAAAGCTCAATGTCCAGGTCTGGAGCGTGAATATCCCAAAGCTAAAAAGTTTTTTTTTTTAGAATTCTCTCAGCCTAGCAGGTTTAAGTTGTTGAGGTTTAGCCTCACCCCAAAATGAAAGTGGTGGAAGAAGGTTTTGCAAAAGATAGAGGCTATGAAGGCAGCACTTGGGAAAAGGTCATATTGACGATGGGTCAGTTTCCTCCATAAGAGCATCAAAAATAAGGGCAAAGCAGACACTGACCAGCTGAACCAGCCCAAGGGCAACAAAGAACAGTAGTTACAGAAGTTAAGGAGCCCTGGTGCTGCCAAAAGGAAGGTCAAGGAGCCCCTGCATGGGTGTGATTCAGCAGGAGGGGCAACCTTCCCACCCCAGTACATTATTGCTTTAATTCAAGGAGACCAGCAGAATTCTTGATTCTAGAGCCTGAGAGGATGGGGACATTCGAAAAAAAAAAAATACCCAACCACACTAAGAAAATGGCTTAATACTGTGATATTAGTAGCCCAAAATATTGTACAGAAACAATTACTGGGGCACCTGCAGTGCTTCCTAACAAGATTTGTCAAATGCTGGGGGAAATGGGAATTCCGTAGTTCAGTGAGTTGTGTCCTCTGACCTTTGGGAAGACCACTCTGCTTTTATTTCTTGTGACAAAAATAAGCCTGCAGCAGCAGAACAGTGCCTCAAAATGAGCAATTGCCATCATGCCATTAGAGTCATTCAAAGCCATTTATCTCCTGAAATATATAACGAGTAGATTTTGCATTCTGGATGAAAACAGAGCGCTTAGCTCCCTGATTGTACACCACAAACCCCTGCCGGCAGAAACTTCAGCCCAGCTTCAGCAGAGCCATGGCAACAGGATCCATCATGGTTTACAGAGGGTCATTTCCAAAAGAAAAAAGCCTGAAGAAATTGTTATTTCATCAGCATCTGTTGTCCTTATCCAAGGAAACCTTCACTCCAAAGGCTGAAGCCGTTGTCTATAGTTTCTGATAAGTTTACAGAGGATTGATGGCTTTGCATTATTTACAGAAGAAAAAAGCAACACTACCATTGCATGGAAACTGTTGCTGAGCACTCATCCTCGCCTTATCCACCAAGGCAACAACCCAATTAAATCTCTTTACTCCCTCTGGCATGGATCTGATCCCATGTTTCCCAACAAACTCCAAGTGTAGGAGAATAAATTGCCTCTTTCACAATGCTAAAAACACAGGTTGAGAAACCAAAGCTGTCCTGTACAGCTGCGTGGCTTGCTAAACCCTTCCGTCTACAGCTCCTAGCCTGCTAGCTTCCATTAAAACTAATAATATTTGTTCGCTTAAAAAAGAAAAAAAAAAAAGAACCACGGGCCATAGAGAGCAATAAGGTGCACTGAGTCTGCCCTTTCCCACGGGAACACACTGGAGACAGCGGGGCTAAGCAACCCCGGATTCATCTTCTTTCTTGGTGCTCACTGAAAACCAACATTACGAGTTCCTCTCACGCTCCATTAGACAGCAGAATGTTTTTCCAATTTTTATCACAACGATGCTCTGCTCCAATTAGAGCTGGGTAGAGCCCCCCAAGCGTCTTGCCAAAGGGTGATGCTTCTAGAGCTCTGCTGTTTGTTGAACATAAAAACAAGTTTCTCAGACTCTTTTCTCTCATTTAAAGCCTCAGCTCAGCTTCAGCCTGTGTCCCCTCCCAAGCCCCAGCCAGGCCGTTACGCCAGTTAGGTTAATTACAGCACCAGGTTCAACACATCCTTAATTACAACTAAAGCCATAAGAGGTCTGTACATCCCGGGAGGGAGCTGTGTCACTATATTTACATGCTCTGTCCACCCCAGTCCTGCTGGACATCACACCTGCAGGAAGAACCACCACCACATCCATCACCGCTGGCGTCCCACCAACACGGGTTTTGTTCTTACCCAGCCCTGGGAAGCATCTTCTCCCTTAAACCCCCGTAACACCACTATGAGACACCAGAGCGGGTAAATCCAGCCTGCTCCGTGCATTGTTTACAGCCCTTGCTCCATTCAGAGAGCACAAATTCCTTATTCAGCTACAACCTAGAGGCATTTAGCAAAACCCAACCCACTTTCCTGCCCAGTTAACTTTGAAAGCGAGGATTTATCTGTTTGGTTTCGTCTGCGGCGTGTCTGGCTGTGTGTTTTATCAGGCTCAGAGCTGAGGAAGTGCAATTACCCACGGCACACGCTGGTGATAAACTGCATCCCGCCGGCCTTATTCAGGCAAAATCTTTTGAATTCCAAAGCAAGTTTTGACCAAGTAAGGAACCTTAATCCAAACTACAGCTGAGCTCTAAACCTTATGAAGCCATCTCCCCATCCCAGGGATTTTCCAGCAATTAAAAGACGACACAAACTTACAAATATATAAAATCCTTATATTTAGGGGGGGGGGTTTATTCATAAACCCAGCAGTTAGAATAACTGAATGAGTTATTTCTGCCCTGACAGCAGCGGTGGGGGAGCATTTCCTGGCGGAGCTGCTGGATGCTGCAACCCTGCTCCCACCGGGAGCCCTCCCGCAGGGCAGTGCAGCCATAAATGCACTCAGCAAGCAATAAGCACACATCAAGTTTTAATGGAAGTGTTATCATCTTCCCAAATCAGAACAGAAAAAAAACAAAAAACAAAAAAAAAAAACAAAACAAAAAAAAAAGAAAAAAAAAAAACAAAACAAAAAAAAAAGAAAAAAAAAAAACAAAACAAAAAAAAAAGAAAAAAAAAAAACAAAACAAAAAAAAAAGAAAAAAAACACCCCCAAAAACCAAACAGCAAAAAAACACCCCAACAAAAACAAAAAAAACCCAAAAAACCCAGAAATTGGAGCTGGCTACAGGTGTACTCATAGCGCTGCAAGTAAGGGCAGCTTGAGCTGAAGGTCCTTTTGGTGGCCCTTTGAACTCAGCAGGTGTGTGTCCAGCCCGGAGGCAGAGCCCATCGACCAGCACGCAGCAGCTCTATTTGTAGCCCGCAGATTCAATTAGGGAGGAAGCTGACATCCATGTCTTAATTGCACTTTCCATTACCACCGCCGCCCAGATGCAGCGATTCTCCCTCTTTGCTCTGGCAGCACAGCCAGGAGCTGCATCCACACCCTGGGATGCTCATTAGCTAAAAGCCCATGTGCCAAGCACGGGTATTTTTTTCTAAATTTTTTTTTAATATCTGTGCCTGTTGCTGGTCCCCAGCTAATTGCTCAAGCAGCTCAGGACTGAGGTTCCCTGTGTCCCAGCCGCATGTAGCCACCCTGGTCCCAGCAGCATGGGTTTACTGGTTCTGCCTAAACACTGACCCATTATAACATTATAATATTGCTCATCCCTCAGAGAATTAGCTCCTGGAAGGAAATCCCATTAACTCCTCCCTGTGACTCTCAGTACCAGCTCAGATCAGCCTGGAGGGGTGAGAGGTGAAGCAGCTTTTCATTACCTGGGAGCAGTCCCTAAAGTGATTTGCCCAAACCTCTCCCACGGCAGCAAGTCAGAGCAGCTGAGCCTGCAGCAGGGGCTGTTTAACAAGCCTGGATTTAACGAGAAAGGTGAAGCACATCCCCCCCTTTCCACTTCTAAACCATATTTTGGAGAGGAAGTAAGAGAGCAAATTTTTGGAGGATGAGCACAAAAGAGCTTTAGATCAGAGTCATCATTTCAAGGTGTGCAATTTTGCTCTATTAGAATATTTTTATATATATCAACGCACATAAATACCCTGAACCCACAGAAAAATCCCTCTTTTCCACGGGTGCTGGCTGCACAAGCCACCTCTGGGCAGCAGAATGGGTCCCTAGAGCCCCCCAGCAAAGAGGGTCCCCCCTCTCACACAAAAAGCCACCTGCACCCAGTAATTATTATTCATTATTAATCAGATTATTCATCCCTGGACACCACGCAGTAGCGACGGGGTCTCTTGTCTGCTATCCCTGCGTGCAATTCCTCCAAAGACAGCGCAGGTCCGCAGCCCAGGCGTGGCTTGCCCCGGTGACTCGCTGTTGGGTTTGTCCCGGATGACAGATGCTGAGACGTCACGTTGCTCCCCATGCAGATGGGGGTCTGACACATGCCATTTTGTCCTTCCCCAGCCCAGGCTTTGCTTTCCCTACAACCTGAAGTCCCCCCAGCCACAGGCACTCCTCTGCTGCTCCCAACCAGCCCAACTGGTCCAACTAACTGGGTGTCACCCCACTAAGAGGCTGATTTATTGTGAGTGTGAACACACAAGAATCCTTTCAGAAAAGACGAGTTACCAGAGGTGTGGGAGATGGGTAGGACAGGTTGGAATCCCAAATGCCCACCAAGCTTCCCTGCAAACAGGCTCTGGCTGCTCTGCCCCTAAATGCTGCGTGCGCTGATGCCCTTGGGATCTTGTGCTCAGTAATGCTGAATTATTTTTTTTTTTTCCCCTCCAGAGTGCCAGAAAGGGACTTGAGTAAAATCAAATCACAATCAAAAGAAACCAAAGAGGGGAAGATCTGGAAAACACTGAAATTGGAGCAAGCCTGAAGGAAAGCAAAAAGTTAAAGTTAAGCATCAAGAAGGAAAGCCCTGAATAAAAGCAAGTGACCTATTAAAGCAAAAAAAAGTTAAATTGAAAGGGCTTATAGGCAATGCAGAATAAACAGCAATATATTCCCCTTGTGCATTTTGAGAAGTACTTAAAATCTGATGGTTATAACTGCTGTGAGTGTGCTGGGGTACCAGCAGGGAGGATGTGCTATTCGCCCTGCCAGCATTGCCCAAACCTGCCTCCTCCTTAGCAGCACCACACCAGAGGGAGGGAGATGTCCAAAATCCACACAGCCTCCTCCTGCTCGTGATCAGCTCTGCCAAAACCTGTCCACGACTGCTGGAACAGACAGGTCAAAGGAAGAGCAAGTGCAGGGCAACCCAGTTATTTATTCTGAGAAGTTGATCTGGACTGTGACCGGTGACCAAGAAATAAGGTGACAACGAGATACATCCCTCCAGTAAAATTGCTGAAAATACACACACCATTGCCTCGCAGAAGAGTTTTCTGGTAGTATTAGTTAATGGAGTAAGCAAATATTGTTCCATTCAAAAGCACAATTAGGCTCAAGCACAATTTGTTCACAATTCCATCAAAGACTCCCATGAAAAGATACAGATAGAGTTTGTGTTTAGTGATATCCCTGAGAAGAGTTTGGGGTTCAGCCCACAGCAATGCCAAAAACATTACATGACGTAAAATTGAGATGTAATCCATGGGATTATTTTTAATGTTCTCTAAGCATTTTGTATTTCAAGCATCAGAGCCTGACCACTGGACTGAGCTCACCCCAGCACCAGGATACCAGGGAGTCTGCGTGCTGCAGGCTCTGGTTTTGGCCAGGGGTCTACAGAGCCCTGAAATGGGATGGGAGGGCAAGTCCCCCTGGCCCCATGGGAGCTCCTTGCCCACTATCCATCCAGGGACAGGCTGAGCTGAGCAGTATAAAAAAAGGATTCAAAAACTTTGTGTTAAGAGGCAACTTTTAGAAAAATAAAATAAGCAAACGTCAAGTATGTCTCCTCTTAACACCATGCCCAAGTTGGTATTCCTATGGCAAGTGTTGATGTGTTTGAGACATTCTCACTTAAATGTGGAAGTTATAAAAGTGTATTTTTCCCAGAAAAATGTAATGGTGCTCCAAAAGTGAACTCCATGCATTATTTAAACTTTTGGGGTTTTGCTGTTGCCTCTCATGTTCTGAGAAGTTCTTCTGCTACCAACAAAGTCCTAATTCATTTAGCACTGATGCTAAGAAGCAATCCTTCCCAACACCAAGCCTCAGGTCTAATAATTCCCAGCAGGAAAAGTTAATTGAACAGACTTCTGGCTGAGAACATTTGATTTTCCTTTTTTAAAACACATCAGCATCTGCAGGTGTTTCTGGCCACTTTCTGGGAACAATTAAAGGGAAAAGTGCTTCCATTGCAGAGAGAGACATTACCTCTGATGAAGCACAAGCTGTGAAATAGCAAGCCTTCTGCAAGAGGGGGATAATGAATGGCTGCTAACCTGTAGGCTGCTCAAACAGGGTGAAAGTTAGTGGGCAAAAGAAGCAAGCTCAAAAAAAAGGAAAGGAAGAGAGTAGTGAAAGAAAAATGGAAAAATATTAAGACAAAATGCAGATTTTCTCCACTGAAATCCACACAGATCCTGTTCATCTCTGAAAAATGTTGTTCTTGCCATACCCTTTATCTAACATTAACTGAGAGCTGATGATACCAGTTCCACTCACCCAACAGACACCCCTACAGAAGATGCCCAGGTGGTGACCTTGAAGCAAGACAATGAGGATGATGTGAGATAATATAAAGAGCAATTAGCACAGGTCAGTGATGCGCTGATACGCTTCTTGGGATACATTAGCATATTGTATCATTTTCCTAAAGAGCAACACACAGTTTTTGGAAGACCAACATGTAGTTGATCATCGCTCCCAATGAAGAGCAAATCGTTTTACTCCTTATACTGAGAAAGTTCAGTGGCAGCTAAAAAGAAGAAATACATTAGATCTTTCCCATACTTAAGTAGGAGAAACTATTTAATAGAGAACATTACAAAGATGCAAACTGGAAAGACATGATGCTCTTAGAAAGGAATTAGCTGAGGATCAATGGTTTGTTTTCAAACGAGGCTCGTCCTCAGTGTAGGAGTTCCATCCTTGCAGGACCCTCCGCCTCAAAGCTAACCTGTGAAACAGCACAGATCCCTGTGGTGTCGGGATGTTTCCACCATCACCCAGCACACACACACAGGCTGAGCTCTTCTGGGTACCAGAGGGCTCATCTGAAATATTTAGACTCCTCAGCTCTCCGCCCTCAGACTCAGAATGAAAAATGCATGACTTATGCTTGATATTTATTTTTCATCTGCAAGTATCTTCAGTTTGGTCATAAAATAAATTCCACATTAGACTCAAATACATTTCAAAGCTTTGCTTCTTCAGGGGAATGTAACAGATTACATGTTTTTCCTGGGGAAAAGCAAAAATAAACTGCTTAAGAATTCAATTAACTTCTGAAACTTATTGTCATTAGAGTTGATCAAATATAAAGCTGAAAAGATTTGAACAAATGTGCATATATATATATCATATGACTAAAAAGCCTTCTCAAAGCATCTGAAACACACAGTACATCATCCTGGAATTGTCCTCATGCACAGGTATTTGGTGCCAAGGCAGATGGACATGGGTGAGCTTGTTTCTGGTATTTTCCAGGGAGGTTTTCTCTGCCACCCAACCCGAGCACTCCACGGCCAGGCTCGCTCCCACCCACATCTTCCTGCGTTCATCAGGGGCTTCAAAACAGACCCTCCTGCAGGATGTTTGTGTCAACCGATGAAATTCTAATAAAAACCTCTTTCAGCCAGAATTCTTGTGAGCAGCTCTGGTCCAGTATCAAAACAGGCTGTTCTTGTCCTCCTTTACTCTTTCCTTTGCTTCAGGCTTTTATCACTCACGAGGGGTGCCAAAGGGATTCCTGAGAAGATGCACGTGTGCTGCCCAGCCCTGGAACAGAGGCGCAGGGGGAACTGAATAGTGCAGCTCTCCAAGGTTTTAAACAAGAGCCGCACTCAGTACAGTTTGTTTCCATGGTACATGTATCCTTGCATCTGTCCAGGTACAGAAGGGCCAGCAGACAGGAAAGGCAATTCTAAGATCGATTAATTCTCAGCTTTTGACATTATGTGAAACTCAGGTGATTACAAGAGAGCACAGGAGTAGAAAGCAGCAGTTCCTCTTGTCTGGTCACATCCTCCTCACAGCCATTAATACCCAGTGGAACCCTTAAGCCACCTGAGAAGTCACCCAAAGCCCACCAAGTTCTCAAATTTGGGTAAAGCTGTTGGTCCACAAAATTCAGCATTAGAGCCAGATCCCATCAGGTAGAGCCTGTGTGCTACAATCAACTTCTGCAAGGATCAGCTCACTTTCCAACTTTCATACTCCACCCTGGCAGCTTTTGTTGTCAGAACAGTAACCCTCCTCTTCCTCACCTCCATCCAGATGTTCATTGCCTGCTTCCCCACACTCCTCAAAGGGTCACCGCGGTGTCCCATCCCTGAAGGGACACATCCAAGAGCTGCACTATCACGGAGTGGGCAGCAGAAGGGTTGGGCAGAGAAGACTAACCCCTCAGGAGGTGACTGATTGCAGGATTTACTGAATTATAAAGATCCAAGGCACCCCCAGATTCTCTCCTGCCCCATTCTGCTCCCAGCTGGGTGGTCCCAAGGGCAGAACTCAGACTCCCCACCACAGACATGTCCATCAGGTCACCAGCTCCTCTGCTGTCCCTCACTGCTTTGGAGCAGAAAGCAGAGGAGGGAACTAAGCTTCTGGGAGTATCCTGATGATTTAGGCTTGTCTGGAAACTTGGGATGACTTACATGGGCTCATTAGAGTATAAAAATAAAAGATGCTCGTTACCCACACAGACCAAGCAGGTAGATTAAGCACTGTGTTCCCTCAGTCATGGAAAATTGACACTGCTAAGGCTCAACGCATCCATCTCAAATTACTTCATGAATCATTTTCCCTTCCAGGAGGAAAAAAAAAAAAAAAGCAGCAACTCTGCAGCTATTTTCTGTTTCTTTTTTATCATTTCACCATTGCCACCTGCTGTGCAATATTTTATGCTCCACTTCTTCCAGTTGGGCTATTTCTAAGTGAAAAAAGTACTTCATTTTGCTCAGGTATGGAAGATATTTACGTATTGTTCTACAGCGGTGGACACTAATCTAGCACAAGGGACATCAGCCCTACAGGCAGGAGAGCTGTAGGGAGGCTAGAACCATTCCCACTCTGTTTTACTCCAATAGGGATCTTTGCTATATGATTTCAGGAAAAAGCAGGGAAAAATTAGACTTGTGACCCAACATAGAGAAGCTACTTCAACAGTAGCTATTCCATAATAGTGTCTGTTAAAGTCATGACCAGCCCAGGATGTTTCCCTGACCCATCACCAGCTGCAGCCATGGATCAGCTCCCCTGGGCCAGCAGCTGCAGGACGTTCTCCTGCTGTTACAGAGAACAAAGCTGCAGGGCTGCATGACTTGCCTTTGTTTCCAGCCCCAGTGATTAATCTGATGCCTGAAGCCCAATTTTCTTCTTTTTCTCAGAGCCCTATCAAAACAAACCCTGTCACTTACTTACAACCTCAGAAGAATTATTACAGCAGCTGCTAACTACTCTGGGACACAGCTCCTCAAAACTACACATTCATCTTTATGAGACAAACCTAATGAGGTTTTTTTCCCCACCCCCCAAGCAAATATTAATCTTAAAGACCCAGCAGCATATTTCATTTAACAATAGCACCATAAGCAGGATAACCCTCCCTTTGCTGCACTTCACATTGCTGAAACCAGGGGCTGCATCCCTGGAAGAGGACAGATCTTCTCTCCGTGTGCTTCAGTGACAAGAGCTGCCAACACCTGCACACATCCTCCTCTGGAGACAGTCATGTTCTGAGTAACAGACTTTTACTGAGCTCACGTTATGATGCTCACCCAAATCTCTCCAGTTCCTGGCTCTCCCAGGAAGCAATCATTGACAGTGCAGCAGCAGAAGGTTAGGTGGACAAGATAAGCAATTCCTGATGGCTTTGTACTGACACACCTCTTCTTCAAACTTGTCACCCACCCCCTTCTTGCACCAGGGCCTTCATATTTTTGGTATTCCTCCCTAAATGCCCATCTTCACACAGTACTCAGGATTTACTACTCCTTTGGGTTTTGCTAGGCAGGGGTTGGGTAACTCTGCACTGTCAGAGCTTTACCTTTCCTTTTGGGACTCTAATAGTAGGCGCCAAGTCCTAGTGCTCTGGCTAACCAGGGGGAGAAGTGCCCATGCTGGCACTCAAAAGGCTGGAAGCACAACCCACCAGTTTGCAGAAGCAGGAGATCCCCAAAACATTCACTTTGGTCCAACTCAGCCAGAACCAGCACAAAAAACCCCTCAAACTCTGGGCAAGACACTTAAACCTAAACAAAGGAGTGTAAACTCACTTAGGGGATAATTAAGGGTATGAGTTACAGTGAATATGTGAATTGAGTCTAGCCACAAATTTTATTTTCATGCTTTAAAACAATTTAGCTCACAGCTGGGGAGAGCTACTGCTTGAAATCAAAGCAGTAGAAGCAGAGGCTTCATTGCCTGTGTACCAAAGTGGTAACAAAATGATGAATTAACTCAAGCAGGACAAAAACTACGGCTGATATAGGCTTTGATCTACTCAGGTTTTACCAAAAAGAAACTCATCCTCAGGACCTGGTATTTTCTGTGATGCACTTGGTTCCTCCTTCTGCTTGTGACCAAGCAACAACCTCTAATACATTGACTAAATGAAATGTTATGGTGCAAAACCCACAATCACCTTTTTTTTTACCTTTTGCCTATAGGAAGGATCTTTTATTTTGCACAACTCCATCATTTCTGCCCTCTGTGACCTAAAGTGAGCTGAACAAACAAAATCTTTCACGCCTTCCCCTTGCTTTCCCGAGGACCGCTGTGAACATTTAAAGGTCACTTACAGCTGTGTCTTAGAAATAACACCGCTCCCCAGCTTCCCCTCCCCTTTGTCACACACCTGACATTTCTCTGATGGATTTTGTCTTTTGTGCCCTCTGTTCATCTGTCTCCTTTGGTGAAGGGACCTGTGTGTTCAGCCAAAGCACTTCTCCAGGGAGCTCTGCTGGCTCCGAAGGAGCATCTTTGGAGGGGTCGAAGTCCCCACCAGCAAGCAGAGTACCAAAGAAACTACAAAACCCTCTCTGAAGTTCACTGGAACCCCTTGGGTAGCACACCAGCGAAACTAGAAATGAGAACTGAACCACCAGGGCAGGAACTGTGCAGCTACTGAGCTCCTAGTGGGGTCTTGCAAATATTCCTGCTGCCTGCAGGGTGCTTTATAAGCAGCCCTGTTCTAAAGATAAACCCAGCCTTTGAGCAAGAATCAACAATTTCTATATTTTGTTAAGGGTACTCAGAAGGATTTATTTTCATTATCACATGGAAAAAGATTTTAAAACCTAGGCAGTCACTGCGACAGTGCATCATTGTCCTTCAGCCAAACCCACATTTTACCCCCACCTGTGGGCACAAACTGCTCCTACAGACCCTCTAACACACCAGACAGCTCCTGCCACCTGCTCCCTCCATCCGTTCTTCTCATTTGTTCCTCGGTTTGGAAATACGGTTACTTTACATTGCAGGCACAGCAAGGATAATGCTGAGAGTTCATTTTCTGAGGGAGAGAACAGAAAACAACATTGAGAAGTGACTCCTGTGCTGCAGGAACCAGGCTGGCATATGTTTGGGGAGTTCAGGGAAAAATGTAATTCAATGAATAAAAGAAAACAGGGAAATTTTCCACCACTGCCTTGATCCCCAGCTCTGACCAAACAGCTCAGTCCCCCCCTGCCCCAGCTTTCCCTCGGTGGGAATGGGTAGAGCCATCCACCCAGGGGGGTGAACACACCTCAGGGAGTATTTTAACTTGGCATCAAGGATTTGAAGTTAAGATCCTCCTCCCAAGGGCTGCCAAGGGAAGCATTGCCCAGAGAAGCTGTGGATGCCCCATCCCTGGAGGGGTCCAAGGCCAGGCTGGATGAGGCTTTGGGCAACCTGGGCTAGTGGGAGGGGTCCCTGCCCGTGGCAAGGGGTGGCACTGGGTGGGCTTTAGGGTCCCTTCCATTCTGTGACCCTATGATGTCTGTTAAGTAGCTCAAACAACAGCAATACCAGCTTCCCTTGGATGGATAATGCAAAAGCAAACAGAAGTTAGCGATTTGGATGGAGCAGAACACAACAGCAATTAGCCATCCACCCCCACAACGGCCAACCCAGAAAAAAAGTTTTCTTCCTCGCCTAGCAAAGAGCACCATGAAAATCCGCAGTGTCAATTGACACTGCCAATTGCCATACATCCAGCCACTGCCAGTTCACACCACCACCTTACCGCTGGGAGCATCCCAAGACAGACGATACAACCCAAGAAGAGAAGGGAGCTGGAGTGCCAGCATCACTGGCCATCAAGCCATAGGGTTTGTGACAACAGCAGAACACCAGGGACAGCTTTACGTCCATCAACTCATCAGCCACAGGCCTGAAATCAGATTTATTCAGGGGCAAAGACAGTTCAAGAGCTCTCTGCCTTTTCTGATCCTTGCAGGGTTTAAACAATTTTCACTGTGACCAACACAAGCATTCCCTCTCGAGGCTGTTTTTAAACAGCTCTGTCGGTACATGCTAACTTGACACTTGTGTTTCTGGACAGTAAGGAACATCACAGATGGAAGCAAACAATTTTTTAAATTGGAAGCTCATACAAACTCCACGTTTCCAGCAATGAACGAACAGTTAGCTCTGCACAGCTTCCCTAATGTAAAGCAAGAGGGAAAACAGCTCTGGTCTCGCCTTGTGAACCCAAAGCTGAGCTGTTCAGCACAACCAAATGACACACGGAGCGGTTCGCCACAGCAGGCTGGAGGCAGGCACAGCAGCTGCATATTGAGAAGGGACGTGCTAATTTCAGAGACAGTAATGAAGCATGGATTTATGCATGAGGAAATGCAATTAATAAAAAAAAAAATCACATCTCACCCATCAGCATGATAACACATTGCCATATGGATGAGGAATGAAATTTTACTTTCTTGGTTAAGCAGTCATTGCCAGAAATGTGTACCCACATACCATGGGCACAGATCTCACCTCTGCTCCTGCTCAGAGCCTGGAGAGCAAGTTAAACTGCCCGTCACTGATAAGAATGACAACATATCAAAGGAAACATCTATCCTTTATTTCAGATACCAGCAAGTTCTCAGGTGTTTCTGCTCTTTCAACCCAGAAAATAAGACCCCACAGAATTTAAGAGAAATTTCAAGAACTAGAAATACTATTTGCTTCCCCAGCTGTAGTGAATTCATGCAAGATGCTGATCCCCAGGGCAAGATGCTTTGAGCAGGAGGTGCCATACCTGCTGCCAGGCTGCTGGGACCTGCCGTGCCCAGGGGCAGACGAGAAAAGAGCCCCTGGAGCGCTGGCAGCAAGGTACATCCTTTGCCAAACCCCTGCTCCTCAGCAGTACGGATATCAGAACAACTCGGATAGCAGACCCAGGGGCATAGCGGACAACAATAATTAGCAATACTCAGTAATAGCAGTGAGGAGCACTGACCTTTTACAGGGCTGAGTGGAAAAAGAAAAAAAAGTCATGAAATGAAGCTAATGATTCCCTGCAAGTTTAATGGGATGCACATCAGTCCCAATCTGAAAGAAGTTATCCAAATGCCATTGAAACAATAATTGCCTGTGCTGTCCCCCCAAGCAACAAATGAGATATAAGGCAGTAATTTACACAAGGCTGGTTGCCTCTGTGTTCCAGCTTCCACGGTGTTATCCTCACTTTGCTCAACACAGTCTCCAGAAAATACCCAATTGCTTATCTGTCATGCATATCTAGGTGTTGCTTGTACATTAGTCAAGTTTTCAGCACAACTTTGTAATGAGGAGGTTTCACAACATTTTGCCTTCATCAAGCAGCAGTTTTCCTCTCTGCCCCTTTCCTTCCCCCATGCAGAACACACAGAAGTTCATTGAGCATCTTCATTTGCCATGCAAGCCTATTAGTCATCTCTTTTTTTCCCCCATGTCTGAAGCTTAACAGACATTTGGATGAAAACAAAAAATATTACAGCTTCCTTCAAATGTCTGTGTTCCCACCAGTCCCCAGAGAGGGGGTCCCTCTGCCCAGGCTGTGCGGGGTCTGGAGAGGCACAGGAGCACCGCACACTTCCAGGTAACACACATCCAAACAGCAACCAAGAGGATGCTCCTCAGCAGCTCTCCCCACACCTCCCTCCTCCAAATCAGCTTCTGCTTTTTCAGCAAAATACTGATTCCCCACAGGCTACCTGGGAAAAGCAAATACCCATTTGCAGGAAAATGATCCCCTTTTTGGACACCCTCTGACAACAATGTGTGCTGCTGAAGGGAAAAGCAAATAAATTCCTTTCTGAGCCCTTATGCGGGTGTGATTGGCACTGGAAACCCCCCCAGTGTCACTGCACACAACCCACAGCCCCTTGCGGTATTTCACCATTCAGCATTAACTTGCCTGTGTTCTCCCTCCTGGTACAAATCAGGAATCTCCATATTTTTAGGGAAATAAGCTACCAAAGATAAGTGACGATGTTCTTCCACGTACTGCTGATAATGGAATATTGGCCAAGGTACACCTGAGACAAGAAATGCCAGTTGGCTCTGAGGATGGCGACTTCATTGTGTTCTTCCTCATTAAGGTGCTGAAAACCTTAATGTTTGTGAAGCACTTCAATTATCATTTGTTAACCCCATGCCCCAGGCACTGAGCTGCCACTATTCTGGTGGGAAGCACCCAAGAGCAGCAGGAGCTTGAGATCAGTCACACCAACAGTACCCAAAGGCTGGCAACATGGGGAGGTCCAGGGAATCTAACAGAGTCCAGGTTAATCTTTCCTCATCATAAAAAGGAAATATCTAAGTGTTGGAGACTTTTTTTTCAAGCACTGCTCAGATAAAGCCCAAATCCTCCTCCCCGGACAGGAATCAGACTCTAATCCCGTAAGTATTCCCATTAGGGGCAGGAAGAACAGCTCATCAGCTGAAACACAGCCAAGCCAGCCACACATTTGTGGAGCAAATTTCACCAGCTGTTAGAACCTGCCAATGACTCACACATGATGTCCAAGGGGCATCTCTGCTCAGTCAGAACTCAAGACCAACACCAGGAAATCTCAGCAGAGCTTTCGCCCTGCCCAGGGAAGGCATCTACCCTGTGCAGTTAAATTGGCACCTAATAAAACATGCTAGAAAACTTATCACTGGGACATTCTAGTATTTAAACAGCATTTAGCGTCATAGAATGGTTAGGGTGGGAAAGGACTTTAAAGATCCTTTTTTTTAAAGATTTCTGTAAATGTAAATTGGCAGCACACGCAGATGTAATGTTTCTGTTTTTCAAGATAACTTTGTGCAATTCCTAAAAATTATTTTAATTATTTTATACTCCCTAGTGAACTGTCTTGCATGAAGACACTGTTTTGGAGAAGCATGTACTGAATTACCCTCTGCTTTCATCTTTTGAAACATCACATGTTGTTCTACAAACTCAGGTCTATTACAGAGGTGTAACCGTTTGGGAAGGAAGCCAGCAACAGAACAAAGCAATAGGTCATTACCTGTTAAATAGGAGAAATAAAGAGAAACTGTGTCAAGAGATCCATCCTGAAGCATTCTTTCACTGAAGGCTTTGATATGCATTTGAAAAAAAAAAGATCTGGTCTCCTTAGAAGCTACATTTAATTGCTATCCATCAATCTTTCAATTACTACAGATGAGTAGAAAGAAATGGCACACAAACTAAGAAGCACATTGTCAATGCCATGTGTGTCTGCTGTAAAGAAAATTAATATTCCTGTGCAACCTCTTAAAACAGACCAAATCCTCATGCAGAGAAATCACAGCATCCCTATGGACCGATACCGCTCCCAACAGCCGAGGGCTGCTGTCAAACGCTGGGAACTGTGGGTTGCACAAGGGCTTTTATCCCTTCTGTGCACCTGACCGCCTGGGACACAAAGCTGTCAGGGACTGTTCAGATTCAACTAAGAAAACACTCCAGAAAGAATCCCTTCCCCTGCCAATAACCAGCACCTTAGTCCCTCAGCCTGAGCTATCGGGGCTGCATCTTCCCTGGGACGGTTAAAACACAGCCTTCGGTTGCGGGATTAGCGCTTTGCTTGCTCTGGCATCGGTCCATCCCTTACAATTGGGCTTACAGTAAAAGCTCACTACAAACAGATGCACGGCATCAAGACACTTCCCCGTTTAAATCCTGATGTTGCTTGTGTCACCGTGCCACGTGCTTTCTCTTCACCCAGAGCAAAGGGCTTGTGATGACCCTCTGTGGTCACTCCAACTTGCAGCACCAAAACAGCTTCCCATCAGCCACATTACCGGGCAAAAAAAAAAAACTATTATGGTTTGGGTCTGCAGTCACTGCTCGCACCAAACTGAGCCTGCACAAGTGCAAACATGATGTTTTTACCCAGACCTTTCCTAGGAGGAGGATGCACCAAGTGATACTTGCAGATATCACAGTGGGACCCAGCTGGCTAATGGTCTTCTCCACCTCCAGCTCTGTCAAGCACCCAAACCCCTCGCTTTCTGCAGGAAGTTACCTCCTAAATACTTAAATTCAGGATAGCAGAATTATTTGCTCAAGCACATATCTCTGGAGACCATTCACCCCCACTGATATACAAAAGCATTCCTTGCCATGAAGGAAAAAAACATACAACAGCGTTGGATTTAAGACCACTTGCAATCCACACACTCCTGCACCTAGCACAGGAAACCAACACAGGGCTGCAAACTGCATTTCTTGGACATAAATTTGTAGTTGCATGCTGGAAATAACACCTGGTTTCTCCAGGCATTATTAATTCCCTTGCTCCTAGTGCAGGAACGCTGCAGATGATTATTTTTGTGAGTCTGGAAGCACAGGATTAGCTGTAGCTAGCCAAGGTACATATCACTAACAGAATAATGCAAAAATAATGAACAGTGACTCCAGCCTCCTCCTTCCCCACGCCCTCATTAGTGACAGCTCAGTGTGTTATCCGGTGGAGGATGCACTCCTAAACTCTACATTTCCAGATCCAGTCTGCCAAACAAGCAGATACAACTCTGATTGAAGGAGCCAGAGCTCTCACTGTGGCATTGGAGAGGAGCTGCAGCCAGAGCAGGGCACAGAGCTCCTCGCACGCCAGGTTCGGATTCCTGCCGCCGCTGTGCAGGGTTAAATGCCGAGCTCTCATCTCCGGAGCCGGGCGAGCGATCAATAAGAGAACTGCACTGCAGAGCAATCGATTCCTGCCCTTCCCGGGCAGCCAGACACTCTCCCTTCTGCTGGAGACAGTTATGGAGGTGTCTTGTTCTTCTGAATATTTCCTAATTGCATTTTCTGCAATATCACACTCATTTTGCAAAACCTCCCTTAGATCTTATTTCCTTGATGCTCTGGCACGGTAACTCATTCCACGGGAGGCACAGTGATATAAGCCAGCAGAACAGATACAGATCATCTCACCGCTCCAGAGGTCAGCAGGAAGAGCTGTGATCTCGTAATCAGAGGAGTTCACAGACTCTACAAACACTCTGGTCATTAGCAGCACAGGAGCTCTGCATGGAGCATCCACAAAGCTTTCCTGGGAGGACCCAGGATTTTCCACCTCCATCACTCTCAGAGCCTTCCTATGAACAAATGCAGCCAGAGAGTACATCATAACATGTATTAGGAATACAAACTTAATGACACTGCTGTAGAGGAGACAATTTCCGAGCTCTGCCTTGGTTACCAGAAAGCAGGATATCCCATAGCACCAACAAACCATCAGAAGCTGTACAGCAGAGCACTTCTCTCTCATGAGTTTGACCAGAAATGGGCCCCTACAGCCCACCAACAACAACAAAAAAGCAATAAACGCATGTTTTCAGGGCAAATCTATTCTGATTTTACTTCTTTTAGCAGCTTACAAGTCACCAGCGCAAGCTTGTTTCATGCCAAAGAGGCTCAGTTCTGTACAACAAAAACACAACACTGAGGCCAAAAGAAACCCCCAGAGCTAGAAAACCTTGCCAAGCCCATACTGAACCAGTCAAAGGAACAATAACAGCCTACTCCAACTACCATCTGCATTTTCATTAGGCAATCCAAACCACTTCATGGGCTCAGAAACGAGGAGAGGGGGCCCCGGGGCAGCATTATTTGGGGAAATAGTGTTTAACAACAGAATACCTTGGGCACACCCCAGAAGTTTAANCAGTTTAATAATCAACCACCATCCCCCCCCCCCCCCCCCCCCCCCAATTAAACTCTTAGTGCCCTCTTTTCATCCTGTTTTTCTCATTTTTCCTCTCCCCCAGACTACACCCTCACCACCAGTTTTCCCTCTTTATACCCCCTCCCACTGCCCAAGCCCCTACCAGACCAAAGCAAAGCAAACCTGTGCCCACAGCAGCACTGATTTTGAAAGGTACCATCAGAAGCAGGAGCTAAACCAGCCTCCTCCATGCCCAGCAAGTATCTCCTGTTCTCACCAACCTCACTTGTAGGAGAGGAGTTGCTAACAGGTGGAGGCAATGATCACCCCCAGCCTCCTCCCCGCCAGGTTGCAGCTGGGCAGGATGATGTTAAAAGCATCAGAGCAATTACCAAAGCCTGACAGAGAACATCTGCGCTTTTGCAAAAGATCCAAACACTCCTTTCCCCACTTAGTCCTGGGCTGGCTGTCCTACTGAGCATTTGGAAAACACCCGGTCCTGCTCTTGGCCCTTCCCAGCTCCAGCATTCCAAAGGACACCATCATCTTCTTCTGTCATTTTGCATCTTAAGGTGAAACATCCCAGCTGCCTCTGCCTTCAGAACTGACAAACCCACATGGTATTTGTGCAGGTGATTAATCATTAGCAAACAACTTGTTAATTAAGGTTGGTGATTAAAAGATATAAACATCAAGGCTGCACCTGCTTTCTAAATTGATCTCCTTCAAAGTGTAAATATTTTATCTATAGAGGATGGGCAAACAGAATGTCACCAGGGTTTAATCTGTGCCATTCATTACAGGGCAACATTAACCTTTAGAAAAGCAGCGACTCCATCCCAGCCTTCAGGATGAACCACTATTAAGAATGAGACCCGAGTCAATTAGGAATTGAAGGATGGTGCTCTACTAAAGGACAGAAGATCA
This sequence comes from Syrrhaptes paradoxus, assembly GCA_013400615.1. Taxonomy (NCBI): domain Eukaryota; kingdom Metazoa; phylum Chordata; class Aves; order Pterocliformes; family Pteroclidae; genus Syrrhaptes; species Syrrhaptes paradoxus. The sequence goes on along the minus strand of VZTO01007567.1, from coordinate 347,906 downwards.
TCATCATCATCATTATTGCTATTATTATACTATTGCAAGAACAATCTACAGCTAAAGGCTTTCCTCTGGTGTTATATCATCACGCAGATGCAACTTCAGTATTTTCAATCTAAATAGTAATATTCGGTTTTTGTGCCGAGGAATGAAGTTTGCTCGGACTCCCAGGGGATCATTTTAAACCATCCCAAAGCAGGAACCCCTCCACTCAGCTGAGTCTAACACAGCTTAAAAACTTCACAACGAGATGTGAGATAGGAGACAAAACCTACAGCCAGGGCATCGTGTTAAATGAGTTACATATAAATGCACACAAACAGCATGTTTTCATCCTTTATTAATTCTCCATCAACCTGATTCCCAAAATAACCGATGGAAACCAGGCAGGCAGAGGGAGGGCAAAGAATATTTCCCCAAAAAAGCCAAAGCACTCTGTGCTTGACAGCATTTTGAGTTATTAAGTCAAAATTTAACCATGGGATTATAACATTTTTCAAAATTAAACAGAAATTGTAATTTCAAACACCTATAAAGTTATGCTACTAATAGGAGGTATGGAGGAAGCTGATAAACATATTTTCATGGACAATCTCTAGGTTTCATAAGCGAGAGAAACAGCTCCCCTGAGCTCAGCGCTGGGAACGTGCCTCGCGCTGCGCCTGTCATTATTTCCCTCCCTGCTATCACGCTAGTTGACAAACGTGATGGACAGAAAGACTGCATTTCCAAACAAACCGGCAAAGCAAAACCAAGCTAAGGGCCCGGGTGAACACACAGCATTTCGGGTGCTGACATTGCTCTGATGCAACGCTCCAGCACCCATAAAAATGAAAAGATGCAGGAGCGAGATAGCAGCATGTAATTATAACAGCAAAGGCTAAAAAAGCCTGAAAACACGGGCTAAGATGAGTACTGTTGCCTAGTACATTATCCTCTCAACCCAACATGACAATAGTTTTACTGCATAATTGCACTTTTACTGTTTTATTGCGCTCATTAAGAAGAACAGCCTTTCTCTTTTTATTCCCTTCTGACTACTTGTCTCCATCGCACCCAGCTGCTGTCCTGAATCCCTGAATCCCTCAGCCCAACCTCTCTGCAATGGGCTGGGAGCAGCCGGCTGGTCCCGTGGCACGTCCCAGGTGCTAATCCCCGTTTGGAGACGGCTCAGCGTGCTCCGAGAGAGAGCCCCTGGCAACCAACTCGCTGGAATTGGCACAGGGAGGTGGCTGTGTCAAACGATGGTCCATGCCATCAAGAAGGTGAGAAGATGCAACCATGGGACGATCACACATTTGAGGCTTTCACCTCTTGAAAGTTTATTTTTGCTTGTCAACCCATCAAAATCCGTGCATGCTAAAGGCTGTTCAATCTCTGAATGCCCCTAGATCCGATGGGTCAGCTCAGCTTGTGACTTTCTTTTTTCTTTTTTCTTTTCTTTTTTCTTTTTTCTTTTATTTTTCTTTTTTCTTTTCTTTTTTCTTTTTTCTTTTCTTTTTTCTTTTTTCTTTTTTCTTTTTTCTTTTTTCTTTTTTCTTTTTTCTTTTTTCTTTTTTTTTTTTTTTTTTTTTTTCTTCTTTCTTCTTTTTTCTTTTTTCCCTCTTAACTTTTTTTATTTTGGGGTGTATTCCCCCCATATGCAGCCATGCAAAGGCCACTCGAGCGCGTGTGTATCAGCTGGTATTCATGCACTCAACACGGAGTAAATCCCCATTAGGATTTACAGTACTCCTGCTTGCACAACGGTAAATGCAAACAGAACCTTCAAATATCGGTACGTGAAAGACAAAGTTGCCCTGCTGTGCCAGGCTGGTCACCCACCAAAGAAAGAAGTGACAACCACGGGAATTAAAATCTCCCACCCTTTGGATAACACTGCAGACCAAAGTCCCCAGTCCTGCTGTCCATGAAGTGAGATTTCAGTCAAAATCAGGGGGATTTTCTCTAGTTTTGGCAAAATGATCTGATCCTTTATGGAAGACATTAAGGAGCTGGAGTTTATTTATTATTGTAATTTTTAATTAATTATTTAATTAATTACTTATTAGTATTTATTACTATAATTTATTATTATTTATTTATTATTTATTATTAAGAAGCCCTGCAGACGCCAGTCCCTGGCGGATGTAGCAGAAGAAGAGCAGCTCCCCAGAAAAACGGCTGTCATGTCGTCGAGCATCGTTTTCAGTGAGAGCCCGGAGCACATTTGCATGCAGTGACGAACGAATAAATGATGGATGCTCAGCGCATGGCTGGACTTGCTCCACGGCTCGGGAGGGTTCAGCCTGCCAGCGGGGATGGAGGATCACAGTTTGTCTCTCGAGGGCCGTTACCGGAGGCACAGCCGGGTTATTGAAGTGCAGGTCACGCTGACTCTGACTGTGTACTGGACAGGCAGGAAGAACTCGTAAAGTTCTTTTTAAGGCAAAGCATGACCTGTTCTTAGAGTAACTGCCGTGTTTTGTCTGCTGTTTTAACATTCTAACCTCTGCAGATCAGGATTTTACTTCCAGGCGTTCGGCTGACCTGGTCCTCACTGGGATGAACCATTTTTCTCTCTCTTCTGCTCCAGCACCTCACTGAGCATCAGCCCCACACGCAGGAGGGTCAGCTCTTCACTGCGCAGACCTCAGCATGATTCAGACTGAACCACTAATGTAATCAATCCCAGGCTTGGAAGTCGTAGAAGTGAAAAAACCTCTGCCCCAGAGCTGCTTTCCCAAGAGGGCGTCCCTGCCTGGTGTCAGTTGGAGTCCTTTTACGCCAACCCACGGCAGCACAACAGTGACACCGGGAACATCGCCCTGCGCTGGTCAGATCCAGACATAGAGGGTTTAGGACCCGGATTATTTTATATATACAATATATGTATTTATTTTTATATATTTTTATTTATTATGCATATGGTTCTTTCATATTTTTATATCTTAATATTTTCTCCTAGGCTATTTTATATCTTTGTGGTTTACTTTGTCAGATTTATTTACATGAGAAGACATTTACAAGAGGGAGGTGTGAATAACTCCCCAGTAACAGCTGCCTGCCACCAACAGACCAGAAAGACACAAGTCTACATCCAGCATGGATGAACACTGAATATCCATCCGTATCGTCTGGTCGGGGACATGTGGGGAAACCCAAAGCAGAGATGATTCCTACACGATAGCAAAATACAATCCTTAGAATAGCAATCCTTAGAAAATAACAATCCTTAGAAAATCTATACAAGAAAAACATTGAAACCAATAGCACTGGGTATTGAAGGGTTACTATCGACCCTTAACCCTTCTCATCTCAGGGTCCCAAATGACTGCAGGGGATAAGGAGGTGCTGCTGGTGCCCTCGTTGCAGGGATGGCAGAGCGGGCGAGGGGACAAGGAGCCGCGCCGAGACAGTGCGGTGCCTCAACAAGGAGGATCTTCTGACTCCCGGCCGCGATACGGAGCCCCAGCGTACTTTGTCTTGCAATGTAATATTTAAAAAGAATCGCTCCGATGTGCTTGAGAGCAGGGAAGTTGATATTAAGGACATCAGTCAGGAAAGCAGCAATACATTATTCAAAGAGTTTCTTGAGCGTTCAGATCTCTGCTAGATGCCAAGATGGCTCTCCAGATTTTATTCTTTCAATTTAGTCCAAGAGCTGTGAGAAAGGAGGAAAATGGAATCAATAATCCAAAGCTCTGCTCTCTGCTATCAAGATGAGAACGCAGAATATCCAGAATACCGAACTCGTGAGTCGTTTCAAGCCCTTTTGTTAAGTTCTGGCTTAGATTCCAAGTTCCCTGTGCCAGTAAATGGCACAGAGCTTTCCCGAGAACTCAATACTTCAATAAGAACTGCTCTGGGCTTTGATCAAGACTAGTAATTTGTATTTGATAGCCCAAAGCCTGCAGAGATGGTCCTCGAGAAACACGGGCAGGCAGCACTACAAGGAAATGTCAGATCCCAACATCTGTAATAACTGATTGGAAAGAATGGCTTTTGTGTGATGGGGATGTTGATGCATTCAAAGCTTTCCAACCGGGTGTGAAAGGAGTCAAAAGGAAACCCAAGCCACCTAGCTCATTAAAAGCCAGCAGCGAAAAAATATAATAGTCAGAAATACATCAGAAGTCAGAAATAAGTAGTCAGAAGCTGATCAAAACCATAAAGCCACTTTCTGGGATCAGGGATGCTCCCCTATAATTTTGGCAGAACTTTTTCAGCAAATCATTTTCCTCCCTTTGTTTCCATGGGCTGCCGAAACCAAACCAAACATTCGCCTTCTTCCCACCCGGCTCCCAGCACAGACCCCATGGCTGATGTTCCCATTGCAGCAGGCTCCAGGCATGGCTTCCCAGTTAGGTAGCTTGGCTACTGGGAGCTCCTCCGCGCCCCGTGGCATTTCCCATGGGATACAAGAGCTGCACGAGAGCAGGATCCAGGTGGGGTCAGATTTTGTCATCCATCGACTGCAAAGACTTTTCAATTTTCCCATCCAAAGGGAGAATGGAACCCGAACGGTCACATTAGTGCAGGGATATTGTACATCCCATTTTAGAATATTTATAAATATTTATAATAGCATTTACACATATCACGCATGTATTGTACTCTGGTGGAAACGTTCAGCCATGTAGCTGTACATTAACCCATTCAATACAAAGCTCAAAGTCTTTAAAAGCACAAACACGCGCCCAAAATAACCTGAGGCATTTGTTTTTGCCATTAAGTCAGCAGGAACCGGGCTGTATAAAGGCACAGGGGAACACATCAGTCCCACAAATAATAAAACGTAACGATAATGGTGCTCGGAATGGAGATGACTGTGAAAGCAGGACGGGCGCCGAGATCATTTCACGCCAGGCAAACCACCTGCCCACAGGAAGGTATTTTCACAGCCAAATACTGATTGAATCCAGCAGCCAACACAGAGTGGCCTCAAATATTTGTTCTGCCAGGTTTGAAAGTTTCTAGTTTCTGCCATAGCTCTGCAAATCCAAGCGGCAGATTGAGCAGGATCCCACGCTTCTGCAGGCGCTGGGTGACAGCAGGAGGAGAAGAGCTGGGGGTCTGGCAGGGTGAGGAAGCGATGAGCCAACGTCACCCAAAGAGGTGGCACGGCTGCTGGCCAGTGCTGCGCTTGCACCGGGAATTACACTTTTCCCTTGTCCATCTTTTTAATTTTTTGTTTTATTTTGTCCTGGAAATAGAATCATGGGAGATGGCTGAAGATGTGCATTAAAAACTATGGGAATAAACAAAATAAAATGTTATTATCAAAAAATTTGCATTTCTAGGCAGCTTGATCCTGGTACAAGGAGCAGTGTTTTTTTGCATTTAAAAGAATTGGATTTCTCCTCTCCTCTCCCCTCCTCTCCTCCCCTCCCCTCCTCTCCCCTCCCCTTGGCAGAGCCCCAAGGGGATGGGGAACGGTCCAGCAGACACGGAGCAAACCTGGGTACCCGGCACACACAGCCCATGGATGCTGCAGCCCAGGGGATGCAAGGGGATGGGACACAAGAAGGACCCGAGGAGGACCCGTGGGGCGTTTTATTTAAACTGTATTTAAATTGTGGGATGTCTTTACAGAGCAAATGGTCACCTGCGGGGACAGAGCCCGCAGTGTAACACTTTTTCCTTTTCTGATGGGAGATCAGCTCACCCTCCAGCCAAGAGCCATGTTTGGGTTTTTTTTTCCACCTGGAGTGGAATAGAGATTCCCACAGAAAATAGTTTTGCTGTCTCGCCAATGGGTCTCTCTGCAGAGGTATTTTTTTCATATGCACAAGATGTTTCCACTAGAATTTGGGCAAGGGCAGGTTAGCACACTTGCAAAAACAGACCCTAGAAATACTTGTGAAAGCTGTCGCCTGTGGCAGAGAGGGGTTTTTTGGCACAAAGTCTTGGGGCTGGTGCTCTGAGGAGTGTCAGGACATCCAGACATCCAGACCCATGCTGCCAGAGATTGCGCTGGGGTGTAGGAGAGAGCACAGAAACTACCTGCATTGGAGAAGACTGAAAAAAACAGCTTAGCTATGCTGAGAGCAATATTAAACTACATTTTTAATGTAATTAATTACATATTAAAAAAATTAATTACATATTTAAAAACATATCTATGCTCTGCTTTTGCTTTTCCCTTCACTGGCACTTCACTGGCAATTAATCTCCCGGCACTAATCAGCGAGTGAATATCACCCAGGATGTGATTTGCCTTCGTACTCCTCCAAATGGGGATGCAAAGAGCCCCAAACCCCCCTTTTCTGCCAGCCCTTCATCCTCACCTCGCCTAAGGGGAGGCAGCTGCTGGCACGGCGTTAATTTCTCTCTCATGTGTGGTGGCATCAACATCTGTCAGAAGCTGGAGTCTCTGCCCGGGCACAGCGAGTCCTTGCACCATCAGGGAATATATGAGCCTAAGTCATAGAATCACAGAATCAGAGTCACAGAACCACAGGATGGTTTGGGTTGGGAGGGACCTTAAAGCCCACCCAGTGCCACCCCCTGCCATGGGCAGGGACACCTCCCACCAGCCCAGGTTGCTCAGACCAGTCTGGGTACATACAATAGAAGAGCCTGGAGGTGCCCAAAAATGTGTTTTTTTTGGAAACTTCCCTGTGGCATCCACACACCATCAGCCAAGTTTTTTGGATCACGCTCTTGAATTCAGCTGCACGAACTCCAGCTAAGTTGCACTTTCTGGAGCTCATCCCGAGAGTTTCCAATCAGCGAAGAATTTAAACTCAGGGATAAACAGAAAGGTCACATCACTGGTGGATTTTTGCTTTTTTGTCATTGTAATTGAAAGCGGAGTTAAAGCTTTCCCATAAATAGACTCTCCAGACACCGTATTTTATACTGGGTGAGATCTGGAGCTGAATGAGCAGCAAGAGCCGAGGAAGCCACAACTCGTGATGCACCAGATGCTGGTTCCTTGCTGAGTCTTCTGACCGCTTTGACATGAAAATGAGCAAAGTGACGAGAAACTCATCCCCAGCATCACAATTGTCCTTGAGGATGGGAATTGGTTTAATTAGGACATAATTCACTGACAAACGACGCACAGTAATGAATGGTGTGAAGCACAGCACAGCTGCTCCAGATGCGGACTGTTAAACACAGGCAACGGAGAAACTGTTTGATTCCTCAGATAATCTTTAAATAAAGCCCAGATTTGACGGAGAGAGTGCCCTCACTTTGTAGCATAGGCTCCTAATTTGTAGATAAACCACTTTCTGTGGGATGTTCATCAGCAGACGGATTATCTCCGCATTTGTCCCTATAACCATTTGTAGTTCTGCCTGGATCGCCGACCGGCTTACGAACAGTGCGAGCAAAAAATCTCAAGCCCATCCATCCCGACAGGGGAGGCGATGGGACGCTGTTCATCTGCTTTGTCTCATGAATGTGACACAGAGGCAGCTTGGATAAAGATGAAAAGGAAAAATACACAAAGGGGGAAGGGAAAATCAATCTCTCGGTGAAAAATATTTTGTAATAAAGGTGACGGACAGTTCTTCTGCCGGGACCCTGCGTCCAAACCCCTACTCACCGGTGTACACTGAGCTGCTCTAACAAACGAGGGTGGAAGAACCAGAGGAACATGGACGCAGCTCCCTGTTGTGTTGCCAGAGCCCCCAGTTACCCCCACAGCCCCCATTTCCAAGCCCCATTCTGCAGAGATGCAAACTGAGCTGTTCTCCTCAGCAGCAAGGCTGTGGAGGAACCTGGGGACCTTCTCCCGGCTGCTTTTCCCCATGCAGTTGCACGCCATGGAAGTAAATATTACTCAGGGATCTGAGCCCAGCTCTCCCGGGCTCCATCCCCTCCAGGCTGTGAGTTGTTTTTACAGGTGGTCCATGGTCTGCTCCGCAGGGCATGCTCCAAGTCCCCAGTCCAGCTCCACGGCTTTGCAGACATCGTCCTGGACCAGAGGCAACGCAAGGCACCCAGCAGGTTTTGAAATGCAATCACCTTTACGCCTTACGTAATTGCAATGACAGTTATATTTCATTTGCTAGAAAACAAGCCTTTGAGGAACTCTAAAATCCATCCTCATTTAAAAACGATTCATTTCCACTGCAAATCCTGCTAATAAGTCAAATGCCGAGACAACCTGAAACCCAGCAAGTGACTGTCACGGAGCTCTCCAGGTGTGAAAAGACACAGGCAGCATCTGCCCCAGAAAAGTCCTCGCTGCTCACACCAAACAGTCCGACATTAATTAAAAACGGCCACTTTCCTCCACCTCCCCTGCTGGTGAAGGCCTCTAAGGCACCGCTTTAACACCAGCCCAGGCTGTCAGACCGGGCAGTGTGGGAAGCACAGGAGATACCCACAGTGGTGGGAGAAGGAGCCCCATCTCAAAGGAACTCACTTGGGTTGTTAAAGGGTTTTTTTGGCTCATTTGGAAACACAAAATTCAGCAATATTTAGATAAAAATCCAAGCTCAGCCATTGTTTTTAAATAAACTGTATTTTAGGGGGACCGCACACCCAACTTTGCCGTGAGCCCTCTCACGTCTCTCACTCTCTGCTTTTTCCTTTCTCCTGTTACCTACACATCCATTTGATGGTTTGTGACACAACTGGACATACTGACCGTGTTTTACTTGTGGCTGGTTAATTTCTTTCTGTTTAGATCCTGCTGAAGAGATTCCATGAAGATTAAGAGGAATTTTACAAGAATAATTAAATTTTAGGGCATTTATAACCGAGATAGATAAAATTAGAGACACAGACGCCGGTTTCTTTTGCCAAGGGTTGCAGCCCAGCCTGATTACCGGGTTCCTCAATAATAAACCTTCATTCTTTCCCGCTGGAATTTACAGCAACAGGAACAGGGAATAAGTGAGAAAATCTGCTTATTATTGCGTTACGGTGTAATATTGTGTACGAAAAGCAAAGGAATGAGCAGCGTTCGATGGCATCTCTCCTGTGAACAGTTTTTCCCAGCTCGGGCTGGCTCCAGTCCTTGGGTACCGTTACAGTGAGTGATGGAGGCACTAGGATGTGCATCATCCGCCTGCAAAGTGAGATTCGTTTTGGATCCTGTATGTTCTCCAGGGCCCAACACCTTGCTGTACATGCTGAAGCAGTCCCAGGGCTGTCGACGGGAACGCTGTCGGACCCCGTTTTAAAATGCAAGCACTGTGTACAAGCAGCGGCCGTGCCACTGGAACCAGCCCCAGCCCCACAGGCAAACCCCGCGGGGTCCATTCAAGGTGCTTATCAGAGTATCGTGGGCAACACCCCCATGGCATTTAAACCACCAGCAAACTTCCCGGACATTTAAACGCTTTTTTTTTTTATTTCAAATAATTTCTGAAGTTGTTTTTTTCCTGTGCAATCCATAAATCTCCAGTGGGTTGGGCTGGGGCTAAGTACCGCTGTGCACCGGGGCAGATCAATCCTGACCACGCTCAGAGCCATCTCCTCGGGGTCTGTTTGGACCCTGTGTCAGACACAGCTGCCTGAGCTAGACATTAACGTTTCCTCACACAGCCCGCTTATTAAGACGGAGCAGAACTCTCTCGCACGGATCTCCTGCTGTCACCCTTTGCCTTTTGGCAGCCCCAGCTTGGCAGCGTAACGCTATTCCCGGCAGATTTTTGGGAGATACACTAAGCATAAGCCCTGTGTTACCAGCTGAGCCTAAACTGTGATGCTGTGGCTGAAAACGGGTGTAAAGTCGATGCACATACTGAAGCTGTTCACTGACACACGACACGGGGACAAGCTGCCGCATCCTTCAGCTGCTCCCTGCCCACAGCTGCTGCCGGGGTTATCGCTGCTTTCTGCAGTTCCCCTTGCCTTGGGATGGCTGCAGCATCCTTGGTTTTGAGTGCTGAGATCCCAGCTGGGCGTGGGGCTGGCAGCTGGATGGAGCAAGACCCGCTTGGAAGGTACCTGGGGCAAACGAGCCCCCCCCCGCCCCGGCTGGCAGCTGTCCCCAGTGCCAGAGGTGTCACAGACGTGACCATTGCTATTCTCTGCAAGGAGTATTTGGCGTTTAACAATGACATTCTAGACTCCTCGTGATCCAACAGCACAAGAAAAAAACAGAATATATATTCTCTGATTTTAAAACTCCAGCGTGCGTGTACCACCTCTGCAGCTGAGCAAACCCAGAACGCTGCGAGCACACAAAAGCACGGAGCAATTCCTGCTGGGAAGCCTTTCGGACGCCTCATTGTCATCAGCAGTTAACCCTGCGGCTAATCGAGGGATCCTCACTCGACTTTCTGATTGTTCTCTCTAGGACTTGACAGCCCTGAGAATGTCCACTTCCATCGTTCTGATGACTCGGAGCCTTGTAATCAAGCGTTCGCAAGGACTGCAGCGGTAGTTATCTGTTATAAATGGTTCATTGCCAAAAAAACAGCAGCTAGTTTCTGCAATATTTGTGTTAAGAAGACTTAGAGAAACAAACACCCTGGCACTAACAGAGGAGTTATTGTAAAAAAAAAGTGATCTTCAAAAAGTTCAGGACACTGTAAACTGGGATATGCTATTTAAACAACACGTGATCCTTACGTCCTGTGCGCTGCAATGTGTACGGTGCTCATGGAAACAGAGGATCTCCTCATTTTTCTGCCCTATCGTCATTTCTTAATTTTGGAGTCGCCCTGTGGGAGCCCCGAACTCAGCCCCTCGTTGTGTCCCTGTCCCCGGAGAGGGCAGATCCACCCTGCCGGGGATCTGAGAGCAGGATGCTCGCCGGTCCGGACAAATGGACTATCCTGGAAAAACAGACTATCCCGGACCAAAGGTGCACTTAGCAAAGAAAGAGATTTTTGTGGCAATGAACAATGAAAGTGAAAAAAAGTTCTGCGGAGATCCCAGCAAATCGATGCTCCCTTGCTCTCTCTGCTTCCCAAGGAAAAAAAAAAAAAGGGACGGAAATGGAAAATGTCTTTGAAAAAGCCCCATTAGCTGCATTTTCAGGACGACAGCTCAGCTCTGCATTCGCCAGCTTTCCCATCTCGACCGAGCAGCCGCCTCAGTTGTCTCCTCTGCAAAGGGAGCCTCAGGAGGGTTGGACCAGGAGGGGAGGTGACGGTGTGACAGCCGCGGGGACATTGATGCACAGAGGAGGGAACGAGGACACGGGTTTCATGACAACCCATCCTGTCCCTCACTTGGATCTTTTTTCACCATTTTTAGCTCAGTTCACAGCAATTGAGACAATCATGTCTGTCCAGCTCAGGGGGTAAGAAACAGATTTTTTTTTAAATGATGGAGAGAAGTGACCATTAATTGGTGTGTGCTGGTGACCTCACTTCAGATATTTCACGCACAGCCTGTACTTTTTTGGGGAACAGGCTAGTGATTTGTCACTCGGGTAGACCAGGAGGATTTCAGTGTACACCTTCTGAAATTCTGCTCAAGAAATAACACGGACCACATGCCAAAAGATGTAAAAGATGGGTATCCAAATAAAAACCCCCAATCTGCAGGATAACATATTCCTAAATATAAATCATGAATATTAATCCAGCAGAAACGGAAGATATAAGAGGGAAGCATTATTAAAAAGGTGGCGATTAGTCTTTATTTGTCCCCTTTAGCGTGATAAACACTCTTATTGTCTCCCGAGTCTGCCTAATTGCGACTGGAGAACAGTTGCCATGGATGCCACGCAGGTATGCAGATTGCCAGCTCCTGGTTCTTTAATCTGCCTCAACGGGGCTTTGCGTGACAGCAGTGGAAGTGCCACTGGAAGGCAGACAAAAATGAGCAGCGAGACAACAGATGAGCCTGGAGTTGAGTTCATCAGAGAACAAGAGAGAGAGGAAAAAGGGAAAGAAAAGGGTGTTTGCACAGTTTGCTTCACCTCCTGCTTCTCCCACAAACTCTTTACCTTTCAACGGAAGAACACGCTGCACAGACCTCCCCAAACTGAAGTTTTAAGACGTACCTAAGAAATCAGATTGCAGCCACAACAATCACCTCTCCCTCTCGTTCCTCTTTTACAGATTCACAAAGAAGAAAACCCATTTGTACTGGCACACCAAGGGGTGCGGGAGACTTGGTTTTGCTGTAAAATAATGTTCTTAATCTCAGTTACAAAATCTGTTTCTGTTACTACATCCAAGACCACAGAGAAACCAAATAAAACATTTTTCTTAACGATTTCCCAAGAAAATGGCTGGTTACCTTGGTGGCACCGTATGCTTGATTCTTCCTCCCACTGTCGTGGTTTACACCATGCAGCCGCTCACTCACCCTCCTCCCTCCCAGGGATGGGGAGAGAATTAAAGGGGTGAAGGGAAAAAAAGACTCGTGGATTGCAGTAAGAACAATTTCATAACTAAACGACAATAAAATAGAAAATAATAATTATAATACTAATAGTGATATATCCAAATAAGTGACACACAGTGACACTGCTCACCACCCCACGACCAAGGCTCAGCCTGTTCCCAGCCAACAATCCTGGAGCAGGAAGAGTCCTGAAACAACAATCCCAGAACAGAGATAAGAGCCCGAGTGTCCAAGAGACTGAGAAGACCCTGAGAGAGGGGCGACCCGGAGGGAGACAACCCGGAGCAAGAAAGAGAACTTCCAGCCAGAGCCTCACCTCTCTCCTGGCCATGCCGGGCATGGGATGGAACAGACCATGGGCCAGTTTGGGTCTCAGTCCCAACCCTGAGGTGAAATCCTGGGCTGGGAACTGCAGCTGTGCTCCCTCCCAGCTCCTCCTGCCGTGGGCGAGCAGGGATGGCGACGGTGGCTCAGGTGTCAGCCAGGAGATGTCACAGCCACGGCACTCAGCAGCTCCTTCCCAAGCCTGTTGCAAGCACTAATTACACCATATTTGCAGGGAGCTTCGAAGATACTATGATATGAAGAGCAGCCTTCAGGTTATCGTTTTCACGTTAAGAAATGGTAATATGTTCAGATAAAAGCCCAGAACCATACAAGTTTCTATTTATTTCTATCAAAAACATAAAAGACTTTGCAAAGTGCATTTTCACCATGGAGACAGATAGTTTTTAAGTAATTTCAGATTAATAACAGAATTCTGCCCTAACTGCCATTAAAAAGACAAGAAGGAAGAATTTTAGTAGGGCTTTTAAAACTTCTTTTTATTCGTTATTTCAGACGAATAAATAAACTCAAAAATACACACAATACACTCAAATAAACACAAAAATACACAGATTTTTGCAGTAGATTTTTGCAATGCATTTTATTGCTTAAAAAATACACCAGCAAGCGTCTCGAAACAGACACGCACTGTATTTCCCTGCTGCCGAAGCAGGACAGCACTCTTGTGAATGGCTGAGAGAACAAGAAATTCCCACCTAGCTTGCGGTGAGCTTGCAGGGAGCTGTACTGAGGAATAAATCAGCTCAAATGGCATCGCTTGTTTCACCTGCAGCTTTTGAGGACAGTTTGCCCGTTCTCACACAGTGCAACCGACTATAAAAACGCAAATCCAAACAATAACAGGTTCAGCTTCAGAAAGGAAAAACAAATTAAAAAAAATTATAAGTCCTGAAAACCAAAACGAGCAGTGCATTACGGCTAACACTCTACCTAAAAAAAATATTTTACTGGAAAGTAATTTGCTTTGCTTCCACGCTCAGCTCTTTGCACAGGCTCCGTTCGCAGACTGATAGCCACGTGCCGAGTCAGAAGGCTGTAGCTGAGCTGATTTCTCGACGGTTATCTCATGGTCTAGGAAAATGCAGAAAATCAGACCCCAGGGCTGGGGTCCCGGGGGCTCCAGGTGTGTTGCTGGGGATGGGACAGGATTGCACCTTTCTTAGCTGACCAAGGTGTCTTGTTTGAGCTGACGCTGCTGAAATACCTCGCCAGCATCTGCCCCATCTGTTTTTTCTTTTAAATTAGTGAAGGAAGCTCAAGGAAAAATGTTTCTCTCTTATATCCGTAATGAGACACATAAACCAGCTCCTCGGGGGTGTCTGTGCTGTGAAATGTCAGGTTTTGCCCAACGTAAAGCCAAGGCAGGCACTCACCTGGTGTCCTCATGCTGAACCCTTCATCCCTCAAAACGACGGCAGCTTGCTAACTCCGAGATGTGCGCTTACATCTCCTGCAATTTCATATCCTACATCAACATTTCACTGCTAAAGAACCCGTCCTCAGGCATAAGGTCTGATCCCATTTCACGTATTCATGGCAGCAGGGGCTGGAAACTCGCCCATACAAGTGCTGCAGCATCAGCTGCTTTTCCAGTCGCTATTCCTTTATTCCTTCTCAAATAATAATAAAAAAAAAAATTCCCATGCCCATTGCAACCCAAGGCAGCGAGCAGAGACCCCGCACGCAGCACCCTTGAGCATCATTCCTTGACCGCAACCATTTCACCTTTTCTGCCTCTTCTCCATCACCTTCCCAGGTTGACTTCACGTGGTTTTGTTCAGCCTCCAGCAGCCCTTTCCCCGCCTGTAGCACCGGCCAAGTGCCAGAAGGGGAAGGAGGACGGGATCAAAAGCTCAGTCTGGATTCCCGAGGCCACTCCGGCATCTACAGCATGTGCAAGCGCCTGAATAATTCATCGCTCGGGATATTATAACACAGGTTTTGTAGGTCACGGTTTGCGGCAACAGATGTTTAGCATACACCAACCGCTTTAAATTACTACATGGAGTGAAATTTAATCCAAATCTGTGAATTATTTGGGAAAGCTAAATATAAACTTTAAAAAAAAAACCCCGGTGGATGTTCCGCGTGCTCTAGGAGGTGCAGAGAACGGCTTCTGTATAACACAGAAATCGTGAATCATCTGCAAAGGCTGAAGACATTTCATACACGCCCAGGAGGACATGGAACGACTAGGGCTGAAAGATCCAGAAACGAGTAAAAAAGAAGCCAGAAGGGAGACCGCCATCCCAGCATGATGGCATTGCCCTCAGCACTCTTTGAGTGGCCCGGAGCTGGACCGCATCGATGGTCTTTGCTCCCAGAAGGGGAGAGCCTTTGCTGAAATAATGGAACCAGGCTCTGCAAAATCATATTGGCTTTAAAATGGGTTTATTTCTAATTCTCCAAATTAGCGATGGCTGAGGTTTTCCACCCGCCACATTGGCAGCTGGAGGAGGGACGGGACAGCCCTTGTCTGGCTGCTTTGTGCAACAAGTGTAAAAACTTGGCGTAAGATCTCACAGACATCGCGTGCATTAATAAAAATGTCTTTTTTCCACATTTTTAATTTGAGCTGTCAGTCTTAAAGTACCTGCTGTGGCCATGGCTGCTTTTTGTTCCCATCTTTGAAGGAAGCTTCTCTGACGGACACATTTTCAGGGTTACCCTGCAAAGCACAAAGCAGAGCTTGGAAGGCAAGCTGCAGGCGGGCAGGCAGGAAAATAATTGCATCACCATTCCTGGTGGGATCTGCTGCTAGGGAAAGGTACCGCCGCCTGATCACCAGCATAATTCAAAGCCCTCTTTGTCTGCGAGCTTGCACTCAATACAACACTGAGCCATGCCCAAGCACTTTTGAATAAAAGCAAAAACTCCAGCACACTCTGATAGCACGACAATTTACCCTCCCATGCTGCTGCCTTAGAAATAAAGCTCCTTTTCCAGGTCTTTGACTTTGACTTAAATCCTTGTTACCCCTACCTTTTGCCACAGAGACCTTTCTATGAAAAAAATTCAGCTTTCATTGGTGTAAAGTGTTTTCCCTCATTTTTCCATCATGTTCCAGTGCACTGGGAATCTGCATGGGAACAACGGGGAATGAAATCAGTCTGACAGCACCAAATGTTACCTGTACACCCGCCTGCATTTGGCACCATCCAGCATTTGCTGCTCTTCCTAAGGCACCAAGGAAAAGCCTGGAAGAGGCAACTTCTTTGATGATGCCAACAATTAAGAATTAAAAAAAAAATTAGCTATAATTATAAAGGAGTTCTTGAAGAATTTTTCAGTTTTTGCAAGTGTATTGAGAGATGTTTGATATAATCAATTTTTTATGCAAAATGCAAAAATATGTTTTATTTTAATTCTGGCAATGTCTGCTCTGTTGACCTGAGCCCCAGTTCTGCAGGGATGCTGCCCTTTTTCCTTGTTTCCCTCTCGCTTCTGCAACAATCTCCCTGTCAGAGAGTCCTTACGTATTTTCAGGGAGCAATCCCAGGGTCAGTTGTGTCCATGAATGTCCTTGAAGCCCTTCGGGAGGAAGGAAGGGGCCCCGGAGGCTGCCGGGTCCGTGCCAGCTCTGCAGTGGGTTTGTCCTTGGAGATCAGCTCACCTGGGATGTTCTCCAGATGGGTTCCAGCATCTCCCAGGGCGGGATGTACGTGGCAATAATCTTATTTTTTTGGTAATACTTCAGAGCATTAAAACAGCTGGATTAGGTCAGGGAGGAGCCGACAGCAGCCATAGCAGCGATCTGACAGCAACGTGTGTTGGCACTTGCAGAGTCAGGGTCAGGCTCTTTGTCATCATGGTCCTTCACGGTGTTCGGGTTTTAAGACTCTGACTTCTGCACTTTTCTTCAACTAAAAAAGTTTTTCCAACCAGAACTTCTCCGTAAACCCCACAGCAAAGACTTTGTGGTCTCTTGCAAAGATTATTTCTGAATTATTGTCATCACGGCACAGCCCCGACGGGCGCGAGCGAGCACTGATTGCGGATCAGAGCTATTGTTCTGCTGCAGGAGCCAGGAGCGCGAGTACGCCGCAGAACCTCCAAGATAACGCGTTATAAATAAACAGCTATAATGTGCCTGAAGTCACAGCATACGGTGGCATGGAAGATTGGATCCTGCCCACATTACATAAAGATTTCTGCTAGCGGCTTTTGGCACCGCCGTCTCGAAATGATTGCAAATTGTCTGGTTCAGCACAGAGCCTACAGCTGCCTGGAAGACGGTGGAAGGAGAGTTTAATTAATGTTTGTTCTCGTCAATGGACTGATCAGGTTTTCATACAAGGTTCTCTTGTGCTTTTTTCTTGGTCCAATTTTATTTTAAATTTGTTTGCTAGGCTAAACAGCAGCTCCAGTGGAAACGTCAGCATCTGCCACTGAGAATGCTAAATTTAGGGGATGTTGCAGAAATCCAAGAACATTTTTCTGCTTGGATAAAAATGTTTTCTGTGTTTTCCTCTTCCACTGCTGCTTTAAGAAAACAACCCAACATGTTTCCTTTCCAAAGAGTCACCGTGCCCGTTGGGTCCTTTGTTGGTTCTCTGCTCGGCCGCACCATGGGCAGTGACCAGGCTTTGGTGGCTACAGCCAGCGATTCATGAACCGATTGCTGAACTCTGAACCCTGCAAACCCTTCAGAGGATGGCTATTTTAGCTTCGTTTCTCATAAAACGGGGCTTGCGAGACGAGAGCCTTTGCTGTCTGTTTCTTCTCTCCCCATCACCACCCCAGAGAAGACTTTGGGAGCCCACTGGGCAGCTCCAGCGCAAGGGGAAGGCGCAAAGCCAAAGGGTTGGCAGATCAGACAATATTCTTCCCCAGCTCAAAGGGAAAGCTCTTGGTTGATCTTGGCTCATTGCAGAACAAAAAAAATTTACACGGGAACCGTTATGAATGCCCAACCATTGGCAAACACCCAATATATATGCTTACCTACAAAATATGATTATTTCTTTACAGGAAAACCAGACAATGCTTTAAACCCAGAGGATATTTTCTGATTATTTTTTTTTTTAGTATTTTTGTCTGTGCTTCTAGCTGTGCTATACAGGTTCAAGTAAAAGGAGACAAAGCTGATTTGCAATCAAAGATATTAACAAAGTCCTTTCTTTTTTTTCCTCACGGCTCTTGCTGTTTAAATTATACCTGATAAAAATCAGCAATTTTTCGTTCATATAGTCAAGTGCTTGGGCTCTCTGACATTTGTACAGCACTGCTTGGGGTTTTTTTCTAACACTGCAGGGAAGGATTGATTTAAGCATTTTTATTAGATTCAGAGAAATTATTCCTTTTATATCCGATTTTAGAAGTTACTCGTTCCTATGTTTTTTATAAGCAATCTGGTGTGTAAACTACTTGATGCTGTATTTACCTGCAAAGAATGCAACTATGTGCAACCATTACCGAATCTGCAAAAATAATTGCACTAAGGCTGTAGGAAAATTTTGACAAAGGGACGAAGGATGAAAATGCTGCTCTGTTCTTATGCACTTCAATCCTACATATCTTCAGGTGGTTTAGAATTTGTTGGCAGATGTACACACTGGAGACCTGCAAAAATAACTCTTACAGGGGTTTTTTCTTTTCACAGGGTGTACGAAACTGTTTCCCTTTCCTGCAGTGTTTTTCCCATGCTGTTAGATCAGGTCTGCCAGTCGTGGATGGCACAGCGCTAGGGGATGGAAATTGGTTTGTCTCGCTTCATTCGCTTAATATAATCTGTCAGAAAAAAGTCTATTTTAGAGAAATGGGAACTGGTTGTGTGGTATAACTGAAATTGTGAAGAAACATTAATTTCTAAGTAAATTTATATGATTTCGCAGCCAGTATTCTTAAGAATGTACAGTCTTGGCATTTGATTTGACAAATGCCACCGTAGTTAACTGTACTCTGGAACCTGCTCCTGTGGGAAAGCACATGGCTAGGGAACTGGATTTTGTTAGGTAAACCTATAGAACTGTCAGTTTTCCTTTTTCTTTCACTTTGCACGGCACAGAAGACACCGTACATCTAAATCCTGTGTTAATAATCTATATTTTCAGAGCTGTACTGCTGCAGGATACTGTTGGTCTGTTTGCAAACACTTTTTCAGACACTCTTGGCAGCTGGAACAGTTCAGAATTTCCCCCTGTGTTCCTTAACCACCCTGATTCAGAACCATTTTGTCTGGAATTATCCATAGAATCCCAGGATGGTTGGGTTGGAAGGGACCTTAAAGCCCACCCAGTGCCACCCCCTGCCATGGGAAGGGACCCCTCCCACTAGCCCAGGTTGCCCAAAGCCTCATCCAGCCTGGCCTGGAACCCCTCCAGGGATGGGGCATCACCAATTTGTTAGACAGGATTTGCCCTTAGTGAAGCACCGAAAGACATTAGTCATTGTAAAAGCCGCTTTAAGCTGGAGAGAAATGTGGCAAGATGACCAACTGGGAAATATTTGTTCCTTTCAACTAGTTTACTAAAAATATATATTTTCATTTTCCCCCTTATTTCACTCTGCAGGCATATGCTGGTGTAATTAAAAAACTACACCTCTGCCCACGTCCACTAAAATCTCTGCAACAACCAATGACTTTCCCAGCGGCTGTCATGGAAAACACCATTCTGAGAAATGAATAAAAATAAGATTAAGCTCATTTTTATGCAACAGTATTACCGACAGCAAAGCCCGCTTCCCATGACCCATCAGACCAACATTGAACTGCTCCTAATGCCATTGATTCTCTTACACCATAATGCTCGGCCCGTGTTTAGCCACAGAAGTTCAAACCAGGGCCAGCAGAAACACAGGAATATGTTTTGTCAGAAGCCTGGTGAACAGCACTCCTCCGCAGGGCCGTGCCCCATTCACCCCGATTTTCAAGCTTAAATTCCCAGGAAACCTTTACCTCCAGAGACACCTTCCTGGGTCGCATCGAATCGATTCCTTTCTCCATGCGTTAAGAAGCTTCCCTAAGAAATGAACTCCAGAAGTGAAATAAGACAGTACATTTGTGGAGAGAAGAAAAAAAAAAGTCATCCACTCAGGAAGATTATGAAAGAATCAATTTGTCATCCCGAAAGACAAGACTGAGCTGTATTTCCATAACTATTTCCAAATATGCCTTTCCAGGGTTTTTGTTCTGACTTTTCCATCACACCTGACATTAATTTGAAAGGCTGGCATTGTTTTCTCCCAGCTAAACACCTTCCCTGCTGATAGGTGCCCTGAAGTGAGAGACCTCCTTTGAAAGGGGGAGAGGGTCCAGGCGTTGGGAGGGTTCTCCCCCCACCGCCAGCGCTGTTTGGGAATTAAACATGAAATTTTTGCCCTTTCAGCTTTATCCCCACGCTTTTATCTTTAGCTTCATTAGTCCCTTAGAACACTTTTCAGACAGGGTTCAAAGCTTTCCCACGCAGAAAATAAAATTTTCAGATAACCCCAACTGCTATTTTATTCTGATTTTTCTCACACATTTCCCCCCTCCCCCCCCCCCCGCTTTTATTTCCTATATCTAACGACTTCAAGGGTTTATAACTGCTGGTTTGGAGGGCTGGATGCTATTAAACAGATGTCATTACTCTTTGTTTTTTAACATTTCTCAAGAGATTTTTTTTTCCAACTTTAATCCTCTCTTATGACTTCAGGATTTGTTTTTCAACCAATAGTCCAAAGTACATTTTTATTTCTAGCACTTGCTAGTAATGAAATACGGATTATTTGTCTTAAATCCATGAATTCATCAGCTATACAGCAGCAGGATCAAGCAACAAGCATTACTGATCTATGTTTCACTGCGTGATTTTCAGGAAACAAAACAAACATATGAACACTATAAAGTGGGATACACAATTATTTATCATAAACCCCCTTATTAGCCTTATCAAAATCAGTCATTAAACATTTGCATCCAATTTTAACAAGGATTCTGCTAAAAAGCAAACCAGGTAAAGACATCCAGCATTTATCCCACAAGACCTGCAAACACACAAATCACCCATTCCAGAGTGAGAATTCCCCTGGGCATAACACACAAAAGCTACCCCCTGTGAATATCTTTTTTTTTTTTTCCTCATTTTTTTTTAAATTCTCCCATCCTTTAGCTTCGCATTTTGCCTTCGCTTCCCTCCAGCTGTCTCACATCCCTCATTCAGCACTGGGGTTAGGATGTGCTGCTTCTCACGGTGCCCGACACCTAAACTCTCCCCTTCCCAAGCTGATAGAGAAAGAGGGATTCAACTGATTTCCCCCAAAAGGATGTCAGGAAACAGAAATCTCCAGAATGAACCCAGCATTCCTATTCTGTTTCTTCTGACATCAACCCCCCAAAGCGCTCTCTAGAAATAACCCTGTATTCATCCTCAGCTTGAGACTTTTTCAGAGAAGCAGCTGGACATACTTTATGACTTTTCCCTGCACCGAACTGATGTGACTCCAGCCTGCTCTCGGTCTGATGTTTTCTATGATGGAAGTGGACACAGAACACCATCACAGTGAGATGCCACGATATCCCACACACCCAGGACATAATACAGTCCCAGGGTTTATAAAGCAAAACACACTGCTGGAAAACTCCAACACATTTCTCATAGACTAAAGCGTGAAAATAAAGTAACATTATTCAGAGGAAGAAATAAGCTGCAAAGAATACGTTTGGAACAGGGGAAAAAGCTCCCCCCAGCTCTGGACAAAAGAGGCTAAGGTTATCTGCTGAATCTTTCTAACCAGAACCTATCTAATACCTCTGGGACTCCTTGCAAGAGAGGGGGGGGGGAATCAACCCACCCTTATCACAGCATCAAGCTTTCATAAACTGCATTTTTAAAAAACAAAGTAAACTACATTCTTGAATAACTTGTAACCAGACACACCAGCAAAGTAAACCCATAACTGGATTCATGTAGAATATGATTTCACACAGTTTTCTTTTTAATGTTCATACATAACTCAATGTATCAGAAGCCGGTAGTTCTAATCTATCCAGAAACTAAGGCTGCAGTTGCTAAGGCAACCTGCTTGCTTAATATGCCAACATTTGAAAATATTTTACCAGTGCATACAGAGCAGGACAGAATTCTAAATGCCACTCCGAAATGAAAAAAAAAATTAAAAATCTTACAAATGTTTTTTCTTTAAAAAGCCGCTCCTAGTTTATTAACTGAATCCCAAGACAGAGCCGCTGGGAGCATGGCTAATATTTCCTTTCGGATTCCCAGCCCGGCAGCACATTCTGCGTACAAGCCCTCACCCTGCTGGCCAGCACACAGTCTGCCTGGAAAAACCATCCCTCCACAAACCGACCAGTGCCTCGGAAACATCCAAGAGTAATTTTGGGCTTAGTTTATACATAGAAAGCACAAGTGCATTTCCAAGAGAAAAAATAAAAGACCGCTCTGTATTTCAACGTACTCTCATGCCATTGTAAAAGAAACTCGAGCACTCCTCCTCCCTCCCTTTCCTGCAAATTCCCTAGTGCAAAATGCAGGTGTGCTGGCAGGGGACCTTCCTACAGGACCAGGACGGAAGGAAGGGTGAAAGACATGTGCTCTGTCAAAACATATGTAAAAAGCTAAAAACTTCAGGAAAAAAAAACCTCATTCACTTGATTTGAACATTCCTAGAGAGCAAATGCGGGATTTAAAAATTTAATTCCACCAGAGCAGAAAACCCTGATGAATTAAAGGCCTTTTTAGTGTTTATATATAGACTGTTAATTTGGGCTCTGCCAGAGGTGCAGGGGTTACGGTTTCCAGCTGTAACTCTAATTTCAAGATAGGTATGAACTTTGGGATTTAGCCACTGAGGAGCTGTTCCACAAGCAGACCAGGATCTCCACCTGGGACTGGCAGCAGTAAGAGCAGTGCCTGTTCAACTTCAGTAGTTAGAACATTTGCAACCCATTTGCAGCAAACCTTCAACACTCGAGAGCAATGTCTACCAACAGGGAAGAACCACCTGCCTTCTCCAGCACTGAGGAGTAACATCAACCCAACAGAAAACACTAACACACCCTCAGAGATACCAAATAAATTAATCACAATGACTTTATTTCATCTGCTAAACAATGCAAAAACATGAGGTACGATGCGTTCCTTCAATACACACACGCGTGCACAGACACAGAGCTGAGCTAAAATCATACAAGCTGATTGCATCTGTAATCTCAGCGGATATTCACAAAGACATTGTCCTTGATCCCACAATCCAGGAAAGATTAACAGTACAAGGCAAAGGGTACTCGCTTATTTCCATCATAACACCACAAGACATTTAGAAAAGGGCTCACTCTCTAAGCCACCTGGAGTTGTGCTGTCCCTGAACTGGGAAATCAGCCACAGCAGACTGGTTTGAGCTGGGTGCTGCTGCATCCTGCCTCTGATTAGCTTCAGAGCAGTGCTAACAGCAAGATAAACACGACATGATGGACAAATAAACAAATGCTAAGGGAGCAGGTCTGTGCACTTTTTTCTTTAGTCCCTACTGGAGTCATTTCCAGAAGTTTTTGCCTAAAGTTGCAGGATATGAGCTCATTTTAGCAGTGTGTTATCTCAGTTAAAATTGTTTCAGTAAGAAAACAAGTCTCCGTGCATGACAGCATCAAGAAAACAGTGACAGGTTTTCAATTCTAAACAAATCCTCACTCTCCAACTTGAGTTTATAGTAAAGTAATTTTAAAAATCAATTTTTAATCTGAATTTGCAATTGAGTGGCAGAAAACAAAATTATAAATTCTTCGGAAGTTTTCTGCCTTCACCACCCCTCCAGCCCCTCTCCAACTTTATTCAAGTATCTCTCCCACTGAGAGAATTCACAGGCAGAAATTTCAATGTGAGGGTCATATGAAATTATTTCTTATACGTGCAGTTTCACCTGTTCTTTTGCTTTCTCTAGAACCAGAGCATTTTGTCTAAGTTTAAGGCGTGTAAATAATACACATTTCAGCAGTAATCACTGAAAATCTGAAAAAAAAAAAAAGGGAAAAAAAATCTAAAAACCATCCTAAAGGCTTCCAACTATCCTGGCAGCCCGCAGGAACAATTTTATGGCATGTCAAATCACCAGGGCTGGTTTCTTCCGAGCCCCCTTCTTAGCTGCCTGGTGAATGTATTGATTGCATCGGTGCAATCAGCAAAAGGAGAAATCCACCCACACCCCCTCTGCAGAGACTAATAATGAGAACACAGAACAGCTGCAACACAGCTGGTTCTGCCCAAACAAACCCAGCAACTTTGCAAGATGTTTTTGAACAAGAGATTAGGTAACGTCTTAATTTCTAGCAGAACTCTTCCCCCCATTGTCTCTGGGATATTGTTCATACCTCTTGCGTGCATCCATTCCTCTTGTTCACAGAACTATTCAGGAACACTCATTGCCACCACTAAGGGCGCAGCAGGAGTTCAACCCTCCCTAGAAAACAGAGAAACCATCCAGGAACTAATTCACAAACACAAATCTGTAAGACTTAAACTTTGTTTCCAGCATTCACAGTACTGCTTGCTCCTGTCTTAAAAACAACAGCAAAAAAAATCACAAAACCACGTCTGAAACTTTTTTTGCCAGAACTCTAACCCCAAACATCTTTACTGAAGAATCACATCGCCAACATAGGTGAAGAGGATTGGTAACTTCTCCATCAAGACCCAGGATTTCACAGACAGTGATGATTCTCCTCCTTTCAAACACAAATCTGACAATTTGCTTTACACATTAACTCTTCGACAGCACACCTACAAAAGCCAGCTGAAAGCATCAAGATAATGCTCATCTATTCTGCTCTAGTCACACGCAGCGCTGAGAACTGCGCTCAGCTCTTACTGGACCACCAGCTGGGAATTTCACACCTTGTTCAGATGAGAACTCTTAATTAGAGACTCTCACCCAAGCCCAGGGACATCAGACATGTATTCGCTCAGCCTGGCTCTAGTATTTCAGATTTACAGAGTTTTAAAATAATCTGTGCATTTCACACAGAATAAATTAAGCTTCGTTAAATAAGTGTTGCTGCTTATTAAAGGATAACAAATCCACTTGACAGGTACATTTGGCATGGAGAAAAGCCAGCAGCAGAGCTAGGAAGAGTTTCTATCAAAAAATTCCAAGTTCCACCACAAGAATACTGATGCAGTAGGATGATCCTGTTGTAGGGTCACAGAGATCATAACTTTGGATCTTTGTAGGATCCCATATGACACAAATCCTATTAGTCATCATATGGAAGACTACTATTAAATAGACTTGTTAAGTGGCAGGAAGACGACACCTGTACAAAATGTTTCCCATTTAGTAGCTAGTACACTTATCTGCAGTATCCAAAAACCCCAAACCAATCCAGCCTCACACCCTATCACATCTAAAGGTCCACATTCCCAGCAGATTTAAAAAACCTACAAAAATACATATTGTGCTCATCTCTACTTTTAAGTTACAGGTACCAAGACATAACACATTCAGTTGACATTATATATAAAGACACATACCACACAATTTTTACCTGGATGTAATTCCGTCCTCCACACCAAAACCTTTTCAGTAGGTGTATAAATTCTTATAAAATGCTAACTGCATACTATATGCAAAAGAACACAGTTTGAGACAGTTTTTACAATTTTATTGAAAACCAAAAGTTACATTTTACACTTAATTTCAGCTGAAGTTACAGTGAGTTTTAACATTGGCTCTATTTTCAGTTCTCCTTTTCTGGCCTTTTTTCCTCCCCTTCTCTCACCATTTCCAGCACTGAATCTAACCACAAACCGTGAAAGGGGCAGAGGGACCAGAACAGTCACTGCAGCAGAAATGACAGCATGTAGTGAGGCACATTCTGATCTGAATTAGAGTGTAGGAGGGAAAAAAACACAAACTGTGTGAAACTGACATTTAAGATAGCCAGTTGGCTCAGGTCATGCTCTCCCAAACCCAGTTTATATTATCTAAATAAAAAGCAAGAAGTAGGACTTTTAATATTACTTTGAATCCCTATCAATGTCCATCAAAACAGCATTTTCAAAAGCTTATTATTTGTAAAATTCAGATTTAATAAAAATGCTGCACAGAACCTGTGAAATCACCACACCATCGCCCAGCTGAGCCTTTTCTACTCCGTTCTCACTTCAGACAGCAGAACGGGATCCCCAAAATGGATAAAAACTCTCAGGTTTTAGCACAAGTCTCCTTGGAAAAGATCAAAGGCTTCAGTCCTTGAAGAGGCGCTAAGTGAAACCATCTTCAACCTCGACTTACCCTAAAAAAACCTAGCGATTTTAATCTAAAGCAAGACACTTTTCTTCTCTGAACTGGAGGAAGACACGCAGGTTTCTCCAGGGCACAAAGCCCCCCTAAGGGCAGCGCTACCCACCCCTCAGGCCACACCGGGCCCGAGCGCCGCTCCTCCACGGGCCCCCAGCGGCCCTAGGCCCGGAGTGCCGCGGCAGGCCTACCTCAAAATCCCGGCCGAGCCGCCCCCGGCCCCCAGCCCTCAGCCACGGTTCCTCGGAGGGGAGAGCGGGCCGGGCCGCCCTAAGGAGCCTCCTGCCGACCTGAGGAGCCGCCCGTCTATGGCGGCGGCCGCCGTGCGCGGGCCGCTTCCTCCTCAGGAGGCGCCTACCACTGTGCGGCCAAGGTGGGGGGAGCAGGGGACGGACTGCCACCACGCCTCCAGCAGCCCCGCTCGGCACGTACCAACCGGCACAGGAGGGGGCGAGTGCGGACAATGAGGCCGAACCTTGACGCCGGCGCGTACCAAGTGCCGCACGGAAGAGGGGAACGCAGACGCCACCTTCCGGCCTACTTAAGCGGGCGGCGAAAGACTCCCCGGGCGCCTCCCCCCCCCTCCTTCAGTCGTTCCTGGTGCCGCCCGGCTCCTAGCGCCCCGCCCCCGGCCCACGTGAGCTGTTTCCCAGCGTTCCCTGTGCTCGGCCCCCGCCGCAGCTACTTCCCCCCGCGCGAGCTTCGCGGCCCGGCGGGTTTGCGCTCCGTCCCCCGCCGGCAGCGGCCCGCTCTCGCCGAGCAGGCGCCTCTGTTCGCCGCAAGCCCTCCGCGGCTCCGGTCCGGCCCTGCGAGCCGCTTTTTCTCCGCGGCTTCCACCGCCCCCCGGCGCGGGGCCTCTCTCCGTCCGCCTGGTCCTTCCCGCCGCCGCCAGCGGCTCCGAGCGCCGACGCTAAGAGAGGCGGAGAAGAGCTCCTCGCGGCTAGGCCGGCGGCCAAGATGTCAGGTGGGGACTCAGCGGCGGCGGCGGCGACCGCTTCCCCCCAGCCGCTCCCGTTCTCCTTGCCGAAGCCCCCTCCCCTCATGCAGCTGACGCCGGGGGACGCCGTCCGCCCCGTCGCCTCCGCTGCGGACCAATCGCCGAAGAGCACCCGACTGGCGGGCCGCCCGGATTGGCCAGCCGGGAAGCCAGTCAGCTTGCTGGCCCCGCTACTCCCGCCTCGCGGGGAGCCCGAGCCACTCATGCCCTTTGGCCCCTCGTCGCGGCAGCCACTCAGAGGGCGGCTTCTTGGCAGGTGCACCGGGGGCAGCCTGCTGAGCCCCTCGATGCGGCCCGGCGGCGTCGACCGCGGTTCCCTCATGGTGAGTGGGGGGCGCCGGCAGAGGGTGGGGGGAGCGACGGGGGGGCCGCGGTGCGCCTGCCCGGCCCCGCCGTGGTTCGCGGCGCTCGGCCGTGCCTTGGGCCGGGGCCTTTTGTGGCGGGAGAACCGGGGAGAGCTGCGAGGGTCTGGCAGGCTTCCGCCTGAGGAGGAAGTCCCGCGGCCGGGCGTGAGGCTGAGGGGAGGGGAGGCTCCGCCAGTGCCCTTCCCGCCCTTAGAGCCCTCTGCCACAGGAAGGTGACAAGCGACACCCGCTTGGCAGGTCCCTCAGAAAATAAAGCGTGGTTACGCTCTGAGGAGGTTTTGAGAAAACACTGTCCTACCTTGAGTTAATTGGGCAGCATCTGAGACCAGGCAAGCGGGCACTGCATTGTCTTGTAGGAGCCAAGGATGTGGCAGGGGGTCGAGTGTGACATTCAGAAGTTTCAGACCTGTCTCGTTGGTTGGGATTTCTTTGTGTCAACCGTCCACTCTCAGCTTCAGAGAGTCTTCTGGTACAAAAAAGTAATAGAAAAATTGTTTTTAATCATATCAGAAAGAAGTGTTTCTTATTGTTTTCTAACATGTTTCTGTACGTGTATATTTAAGTTAGCTGGTCTTTAGAATAAAATGCTTTCCATGGTTTCTCTTAAGTACTCTTAGAGGTGTTGCTTCTGTCTAGAATGGAAAACTCTTGATGTATCTTGGAAATGTAAAATAAATAGGAAGAAAATCTGTATCCATTTTTGTACTAGCAGTGTGACCATACCAAGTATTAGAACAGCAGCAGGGTTCAGGTTTTTAGGAAGGTATGGAAAAGGGGATGGTAGTTGGTGTGGAAGCTATTTCAGACATGGACATTAGTAGCAGATGATTTGTTTATCTGATTGACTGTCGTGCCACAGGGCTACTTACTTCAACCATAATTGTATGAAAGGGCATGCAGAACTAGTTGCATTCATAAATTTTGTATGTTTTCCTGTGAAAAACCATAAGATTATTTTATTTTTTCCTTTGGATGTTGGTTTTGGAATTTTAAATGGATTTGTTAATTATGAGTGACTCTAGCTGTAGAGGACCTGCAAGAGTGAATGATCTTGCTTGCTGTTTTGAAGTATCAATCGAAAATTGCCCAAATCACTTTGGTGTTGAGCATGTCTGTGTTATTAATGCTCTTGTGGGGTTTTGGGGTGTTGGCTTCATGCTGATTTTTTTCTTTTCCTGCTGTCTTTCAGATGGGTCACCCAGGCATGCCCCATTATCCTCCCATGGGAATGCACCCTATGGGTCAGAGACCCCCGAATATGCCGCCAGTTCCTCATGGTATGATGCCTCAGATGATGCCCCCCATGGGAGGACCACCAATGGGGCAGGTAAGGCAGTTTTGCAAGTTTTGGTTTTTTTTTCCTTTCTTTCTTCCCATAATGATGTCAGACAATCCCTGAGGTAGGTAAGTCTCATACAGGAGCTTGCAAATGGTGAGGTTAGTAATTGGGGGCATTTTATGGCACAGTTCCTATTAATGCAGAAAATCTTCTAGTTTCTAACAGGTAATTGATGCACCTCATGCATAACTTTAATTGTAAATAGCCATAGGTATGAATCCATAATTTGTTTTTTATTAAAGCTTTTTGGTAGTTTTCTTTATATTTTGAAGAAATAAGGCCTTACTAATACATACTAGAAACATAAAGTAGTCATTCTTTTTAGAGGTAGTAATGGCAGAGAACTTCATGTTTCTTTAGTTCTTGGCTAACTCTTACATCTACACAGACAAAATTTATAGGGGGATGCAAGGGAAAGAAATAATTGCGATTTGAATTTTTGAAGAATTACTTCTTGAATCCTAGGGAGTGGTTTATAGTTCTGTGTATATACGGTTGTTGCTAGTGTCGTGTGGTAGAAGAATAAACGTGGCCATTCAGATTGACAGGTGTGAACCTGGATCGACAGGTAGAGGAGCCAGAACCATATCCCATGCTTTTTGCAAATTTAAAGCTTTTCAGTAATCAAAGATTACTGAAAGCATACTAAAGATTACTGTGTGGGTTCTGATTAAATTCTGAACTTCTGAAAGAAGCAATTCTCTTTCTGGATATAATAAATGTTCTGGTCATTCTACTTGTGATGACAGTTTGCATAAGTAGAAACAGAGTGTCATCAACCAGACCAGAGCAGACAGAGGATGCCGAGAAATATTAACCCTTTGAGAAGAGCCCTCAAGGCAACTCAGTATCTTCCTTTGCAGTACATTGGATAGAGTGTGTGTCTTATTTTTATTTATTATTTTATTAAAACTGATGTTTAAAGCTTGGGGGGAATCTCTTCAGCATGGTTTTGCAGCCTGTTAGAGCTTCTGGTGTAAAAATAATGCAGTTTTAAAAGATGAGGAGGATTTCACTATTAGCATGATAGCTAATAGCATGAGCTTTTGTGTGTGTTCGTTACAGACTTAAATAGCAATTCTGTTTTATTCTGCTACTTAACAGTTCTTTTGTAGCTTCTCTTCCACAGTTCTCCCTGTCATATGATGAATATTTCAAATTAGTGAGCAACAGAGAGAACTTAGGACTGTATATATAGAGCAAAAAGCTAAAGCTTTTAAATCCCTTGGTAGAAAGGAGATCAGAGTCTCAGTTACCCTACAGCTTTAAGGATGGGACAGGACAGTGATATTTTCACAACCAGAAGTATCAGCTCATGTTGGCTTGTTTCCTTGGAGGATAAACTCTCTTCTTCCAGCAGATATTAGGGGTTTGTTTGAGGCTTTGCAAGATGGGATGTTTTGCAACTTGTTTTCTCCTTTGTGAGGTGAACCCTCGTAGGACAGATACTTTGCACAGATAATAGGAACAGCCTCCTGTCAGCACCATTCAGAGGAATGTCTTTTGGAAAAGAATTAGCTCTCCTTCCCATTTTTTTTTTAATTTGCTGACTTTGGGTTAGTGTTATGCAGAAACCAAGCCGTGTGCAGGGTTTCTTCAGGACCTGAGACAGGGCTTTAAATGGTCCCGGAGCACCTTTAGTCACAAGTAGCGATGGGGCAAGAGTGCTTAGTTCTCCTGCTTCTACAGGATTGCGAGAAATAGGAGGGGTCACCTTCCAGTCTTTCCTTCCTCTCTCACCCTCCCAAGAAAACCTTGTGGATTTGAGGGTGGAGCTGTAGCCCTACCACATACCCCTCTCTCCGCACGAGATGCAAGATGAGGAGAGGGGTGACCTGGTGCTCCCTGAAGATACAGGGGGATGGGGTCACTTGGCCAGCCTGCCAAGGACTGTAAAGGTAAAGGGGCATAACTGAAAGGCTGAACTGTGTTGATTTCTCAAGACCTGTTTGGGATGAGTGGCCAAAAATTCATGTTTGTAATGACGTAGATTATATATTTTATTCCTATTGTCACTTTTTTATGGCTTGTTAGTTCTTAACAAGCCACGATCAGCAAAAATAACAGGAAACGTGCAAAGTATCAAAACACTTTCTTGGTACCATTTGGAACATCTTTCCAGTGCATCCTTCAGTGATGTGCAACTTCTGTGTAACTATCCCTTTGAGACTGTAAGCATAAATATTTGAGCAAAAGATAGCTT
Organism: Syrrhaptes paradoxus; assembly: GCA_013400615.1. Lineage (NCBI taxonomy): Eukaryota > Metazoa > Chordata > Aves > Pterocliformes > Pteroclidae > Syrrhaptes > Syrrhaptes paradoxus. Next base: position 317,172 of record VZTO01007567.1, on the reverse strand, counting down.
GTCTGATTAGCGGTTCTGTGGTTTTGTGGTCTCACCAGACCACCCAACAAACTTAGATACAAGTCTAGACTCACTTTTCATTTTTATGTCCCCGTTACCAAGTTCAGACTGTATGTGGTTTAATGTTGTATGCTTATGTTAAGTGGTTTTTCCAAACCTTCAAAAAAAAGAGTTCAGAATTGTTCTAGAGCTTTGGTGTTTACATTTAGTAGCTCTCTTCGTCTTGAAGTTGTTTGCAGAAATTCATTGTTCTAGTGGCCCTGTAAAGTGTTTCTTCCTATTTGCAGATGTAAGAAGAAAGGGAGACAGGTTGAAAGCTGTCAAAAAATGTGAGCAGAACTGATCTTAGACTCTACTTTTCCTTCGTTTAATTTCTTCTGTGTGGCCTTGGAATTTTGCAGAAGTCTTTCCCAACTTTTATTTTTCCTGCTTTAACTTGGGATTTTCAGTAATAGCTTATTAATAGATCACATAACATTTGCTGGTGTTCTTTTGTACTTTCAATGGTCTTTTGTATTAATATTTCATATCAGACTTTAGAATACTGTAGACATGTTATTCCTAATGTCCATTTTGTAGGATTGTAATGAAAGGAATCAGAATTTTACAAACCTATTTTACTTTCTGTTGCCAAGTGCTTTAAAAGGATTTTTTTTGGTTAAAAACTAGTACCAGATAGTTGCTCTTAAATAAAAATAAAAGGATTCTCATATTTTATGTTTAAAATATCATAAAATATATATGAAATACTGTTTAATTACAGATGCCTGGGATGATGCAGTCAGTAATGCCTGGAATGATGATGTCTCACATGTCCCAAGCTGCTATGCAGCCTACGGTTCCGGTGAGTTTAACTTCACTTTTCTGGTGTTTAATGATCTTTGTGTCAGTTGCTGTCAGTACTTCCATATGGGCATGTCTTTGTTGTCTTCAATTGGATTATGGAAAAGGTATTGCTAATTGCAGTGCAGTTTTATGTAGTTCTTTAATTATTGTAAAAAATGACATTTCTGTGAGAGGTAGAACTAGTGATACTTGATGTCCTGTGGCTTTTCATCAGTCTTTAAACTCCTCTTTGTAACTGCCTCTGCTTTCCCCTTCATTTTCTGCCTGCATTCTGCTTCCCAGAATGCATCCAGCACCCTTGTCCCTTATCTGCTCGTAGCTTGGCAGGAACCAGTGTGAACTCTGTCTGTTCGCAGGGAGGGCTAATTGTCTGACCACTATATATCTGATTTTTTTTAAAAGCTCCTGAAATTGAGCACATTTATGATTTTCAGTAAAGTTTGCTGAAATCAGTAAAAGTATAAAGAAGTTATTTGGGTGGAAATAGAGAGGGAAAAGTTAACAGATATTACAAGTGAAGTCTCTCTCTAAAGTGGAAAAGGCTAAATTTCTTTCCTATTAACATAATCTTTTTGGAGATTTAAAGTAACTATAGGACATCCACGTAAAAACAGTTCTATCCACATAAGTTTAGAAGTAAATTTTTTTTTCTGTTTTCTTACCATGCAGATAGTACATCCCCAAGTCAGATTTCATCCTAGTAGAACTCTGAATTTTTCTGTAGTGCTAAGCACAAAACATTTGCTATTGTTTTGGTAATTATTTTAAAACATAAGTTGGTTAATGCTCCACTTTTTTCTTTTTTTTCATTAAGGGTTTGCTGAAGGAGATCTTTAATTCATCTACTAAATATGCTCTGTGTAACCAGACGTAATGTGTTAAAAGTACTCCATCTGCCCTCTGGAGTAATGAAAGATCACAGAGATACTTAAGTTTCTGCAAGATAAGTACAGAAGGGGCTGTTAGGAAAAGGATGTAGTGTCACCTTGACATGTACTAGATGACAAAGAATTCATACGAGAGCAGGGATGCTAATTATCTTAACCATGAAGAAAAACCTTAAGTTTAGTGTTTGGGCTTTATCAGACGCTAGAGAATCTTCCTGTTAGTTACAAGTTTGTTTCTCACTGCTGGTGTCTGTTTAATTAGAGACGTGAGTGTATGTTACACCCTTAGTGTAATGTAAGTAAAAGCCAGTAACTCCTCTGGCAAATTGCTGGGAATTGTGCTTCATTAGTTCTTGTGCTCACGGAGGTACTTACTGATGCACTAAATATTTTAGAAGCTACCGAATAGGAAGGATGGTAGTGATTTTCCTCCATTTCCCGTACAGAAGTTGTTACAAATTTCTGACAAGTGATGCTCATGGAAAATTTTGAAAGAATTTCAGACCTTCAGAAAAAAAAAATCTTTAAAATACTCTGGTCAAAAGAGACTTAAAAGGGAAGGTAGGGATCAGTACTAAAATCAGTCTGATTTTGAATTTTATTGTGTGTTTTTATATATCATGGCAAGAAGGCAGATCACTTGGTTTTCTAATACTGGATTAGGAATAAATTTGGATTTAATTAAGTCTGTGGATATATGGTATTTAGGAGACAAAGCAGTGTGGCAAAGGGCTTCAGCCTTTAATTTTGCCCTCACACCTCTCGGGAGTGACAGCAGGACCTCACACCTTTTTGCATGTGTATGAGAAGGCATTTGTCTGTCCTGGCAGCATTCTCATACCTCTCCACTGTAGCTTGAGTCTCACAGCCTGGAAATTGTTTTAAAAATAAAAGAATTGTATTACAACCATTTAAAATAATTTGTCAATGAGTAAAAAAATCATGACTTTCTTTGCAGCCCTGATGATTTGCGTGGTAAACTTTGTGAGAATATTGACTTGTTATAGTTTTGGCTGTCTAATGGAAAATACTTTCTCCAAGTGTAAAATGTAATCTAAAGCTCAGTGAGGCCAACTGGGTGATTTGTAACAATGTCAGGGCTCTTTGCTCTGTTCTATCCAAGCACGGTGGTCTTTCAGAACGATCCCAGGCAGGTTCACTATCTGTTTTGTGATCTACAGAGGTGTTTACTTCCAGAAAGCTGATTAGAACCAGTGTAATTCCTAAAAATGATTATTTCAGTCAAATTAGTCCTCTTACAAGACACAGCAAGTTAGAATGGAATTTGGAAAAGTAAACATAGGCACAAGAAAAGAAGCTTGTTAGAAGGATTCCTTACTGGAGTCATAAATTTAACTGTAGTCTTGCTTAACTGACAGTACTTAACACACATATGCACACACACAGAGTAGCTGAAATATTTAATGTATAGAATGCACTTTGAAAGCCTAAAGTTTGTTGATGGTTCACCTGGTTTAGTCCTATTGTATACCATCCACCATAATTGATCCAATGTAATTTCTTTTCTTTTTTTAACAAATTTTGCTATTTTATTTGAGGAGGTTTTTTGTTAATCAGGTTTGTAGAAGAGAGCTGAATGGTAAACCCTAGCAAAAGATAAACCTGCAAGCTATATTTTTGCCTACAGAAAAATAAATAAATTGAGAAAACTCTGTGTGAATTCTGTTAATATTTTTCCTTGGTTTGAAAGAATTTCAAAAAGCTCTGTAAGAGCTGTGGTTATTTGCAAGCAGTTTTATGAATGCAACAAATTCAACACTAATACATTCAAAGGCTTATGCCACATAATTAGAAGCCTACTAAGCTGCTCCAGCAGAAATTCCGAATCTCATTTTTTTATTTCCTCCCAACCTACTCATTTGGGAGATAAAGATGGTTACATGGAACAATGGCAGGGGACCCCGGTGTAGTTTATTGTGTGTATTGCCTTTCTGAAAAGTAGCTTGATGTTCCTAATCGCCTAATTTTAAGGAACAATAATAACTAAGTGGGCGACGGGAAGCTAGTAATTCATATTCAATGTAGTAGAACATTTTGTTGCTGAAAGCGCTTGTTTGGATATGTACTGTATTTATTGACAATTTAATTGCAATTGCACTCAGTACTTAAATGTCTTTTGATTGTTTCTACAGCCAGGGGTGAACAGTATGGATGCGCAAGTAGGTAAGTATAAACCGTTTGTTACCATTTCAAAATATTTCACCAAAATTAGATGAAATATTAAATCACATTTTACAGAAAAGGATATTTTTTTTAACATTTCAGTAACTGACATCTTTATTGATTCCCAGAAATTTTATTTTCCTTTCAAACATTGATTAATTAGAGTCTTTATATAGAAAAATAAAGCAACCAAACTCTTTTTGATTTTTTTTTTAATAATTTTATTTTTAGGTGTAAAACCTCCTGGAACTCAGGTATGTGGAAACCGCAATTCTAGAAGATTGCAATGGCAGTGTGGTGTTGTCCATACATGGCTTTACAGGTTTAAAAGAAACTCTTGTTATCTATTTTTCTTCTCATATAGAGCTTCTTTGCTTAATTGACTGTCACTCTGTAATTAATGTTACCAGTTAAAGTAGGTGTGCTTTCTCTGCTGTTTCCACTAATTTCTGAGCATTGAAGCCTATTTGTTTCTAGTTCTAGTATGCAGGACAGCAATCTGCTTACGTTTGGGTAACTTTTTATGTCCTACATATTAATAAATATCTTGCTTTGGCGGTTCTAATGTGTATAGCAGAATTTGATAGGCAATGATTAAATCTTCCTTGCTGTTTCTTAATGCAGCTCCACATAGCAGGAGAAGCCAGGTCAAGGTTCTGGTATTGTTCAGTCCCGTGTGATTTATTGGAACCCTTACTACCATTGTCAGCTTACTGAGAGTTTTGTTACCAAACACTTTAGCAATAAAAATAGAATAGCCTATATAGTTACCCATAATAATTTATGGCTGTGATTTTTGAAGAATATAAAGTACTAACTTCAAAAGAGTGGTTATCACCACTCTGATAAATTCTGCTGCTTGTTGGTAGTTTGGCTGAACTCTCTTCCCCCCACCCCCAATGTCTTGACATTACTTGAAATTTGCTTTTGTTTGTCTTTCCTTCCATGTTTGTGGAAACACAGCATAATTCAGTAGCTTCAGTAGGAATAAATATTGGGTAGGTTGCATGGAAGGTGATTTAATGTAGGTTGAACATGTAAACAGGATGGTGCCTTGCAGGCCAAACGTACTTCATTAAGTGGTTTTCAGTAGTCTTCCACCTTTCCATCAGATGGGAAATTGCTGATGGAACAGAACTGGTGCTGTATAACCCAATATTGAAATTTTCGAATTGTGAATTTCTGGAAGTAATCTCTAATTTAAAATTTGTCTTTCATGGCACCTTGAATGACTGTGAATAACTTTCTGTCACTATCAGATTTCTATTTAAAATTTTGTAAATATTAAATTACTTCTCTAGGAGAGATCCCATTTACCTTTAGTTTTCAAGATCACGAAGAAAACAGTTTGGCTAGAGAACTAAGAGGCAGACTCTGTAAAAATAGCCATGCGGCCTTAAAGATACCCCATTGTAAGTTTTTCGTTGCTGCTTTGGAATTTGGGGACCTTGTAGCTGACTTAATTACTAAATATCTGTGAATATCAGCTCTGCTTTTATTTCTACGGGATTTGCATTCTGTGTGATTGAGCAAGGCAATTGGACGTACAAGGAACTTGTTTCTCCCCGGCCATATCCAGTAACTGAAAGAGTAGAGGCTGAAGTGTATTCCACCAGCCCTAACTCCAGGGAGTTTATGTCCACTCTCCATGAAAAGCCCTAGCAAGGTCATTCTGAGTGCACATTTAATGCTTAAAGTCAGGATCTTCTTGAAGCGGATCTTTTCTTAGTTTTGAAAACATGGTGTGCTTCTGGGACTTTCACTTGAAGGTGTTAGGGTCTGATCATTCACTTTTTCTTTCTTTTCTGCCTGGAACTGGCTGCCTTGGGTTGCTGGGTGGGAGGGGGTGTGAGAGACTCTTGGTAGCTCTTGTCACAAAGAGGTAGTTTCTTCAAATCAATACTGACTCAAATGTGTTTAGGTTTTGGCTTGCTGCCTTTCCTTTGCTGCTGAATTACTTGGCGTATTTACTATACGCATTCAAATAAAAAACAAATATTAACCAGAATGTCTTTTCAGAGCTCTGTTTTGTTTCGCCCTCAGACAACACATCCTGTAGTTTGTGCAGCCCAGCAAACTGCCACAACCAACAGCTCTGTTAGTGAAGACCACTCTAAACAGGTTTATTTGCTTTTCACTTGTATTTAACTTTTTCATGGCTTTTGATGGCACCTGGTTCAGCAATTACTGTTCATCATTAATGGTATATTTTATTTTTCCTAGAAATCTACGTGGACAGAGCACAAGTCACCTGATGGAAGAACATACTACTATAATACTGAAACAAAGCAGTCCACATGGGAGAAGCCAGATGATCTCAAAACGCCTGCTGAGGTAAACTGAATTCAGATGAAGATTACTGTACTGTCTGAGTTTGTGCGAATGCAATAATTTACTAGCATAGCTATCATGCAGGAGGATAGCTCTGCCAGTCGATTATTATTTTTCCAATGGGAGCAAACAAAATAAATGTTGCAAAAATGTTTCTCTAGCATTCCTCATGTTGTTGGAACTTGAGGCTGCTAAATGGACAAAATTCTCAACAGTTTTCAATATTTTTAAGATAAATTTTCTGTATTAGAAAGGTGGCTTTCTTTAATATTTGATAAGTAATGTGCTTGTTTATTACTAGGGAGGATTTTCCTTGGAAAGTATGTGCCTTGTATTCATGGATCCTTAAGTTATTTCTTGGTGTAGTGTTTATGGCTCCCTTCTAGCTATACTTTTAACTTTAAAACACCAATGTAAGTTTGGTTTTATGTTTTTGTTTTCTTTCCATTAGCAATTGTTGTCTAAATGTCCCTGGAAGGAGTATAAATCTGATTCTGGAAAGCCCTACTATTATAATTCCCAAACAAAGGAATCGCGCTGGGCAAAACCCAAAGAGCTTGAGGATCTTGAAGGTAATGTTAACAAAAGTGAGTAGGGAGGGTGGCATAGAGTTGCAAGCTGTGCATAGGCATGACTTTTGGCAAAAATTGGTATCAAAGCATAGCAGTCAAACTTCTGTTAGAAATTAGGTCTCTTGAAATAAGCTGTATGTAGTACAGTTAACGCAGTCTGAGATTTTTATGGAGCAGCCTTGACTCCTGTGTCCTCCTCACCATCCCCTGTTCCACTGTACCCTTAGCTCTTCCCTCTTTATTTGGCAGCAGCATCAGCTCCCCCTCGTGTCCCCGAACAGGTGAATTAGGATGTGACCTGCTGTGGCTTGTTCAGGGCTATGTGCATGCTCTCTGTGGGCAGCAGGTGATGCTTTGAGTCTGTCTTCATTTTAGGGCTGTTGCAGGATTTCACTCTTACTTAGCCACACATCCTTTGGAAACTTACAGGAACTTGGAATTTGTGAAGTAGTTCAGGTTGATGGGGGAAGACGAGAGGCAGGGGGGTGGTTGTACTCATCCTCATTCACTTGGGAAACCAGGGTAAAAGGGTCCTGGCCTTCTGTAATAGGGACAGCTTATAATTGAGTAAGAACTACATTTTGTTTTGGTGTCTTGGAAGAATTTTGAAAACAGTAACGTATTTAATACTCCAAGCAGTAGTACTGGCTGTCTGCTGAAATCCAAAATTGTATGCAGGGCTTTCCTTAGGTATCAATTTGCTTTTAATTTTTGACAATAATGACTTTGAGAAACTATGATGTGGAAAAAATATTAGTAATTTTTTATTGCCCGACTGTTTTGTAAAGGCGGTGTCCCCTTTGTTGCAAACATCATATGATGCTGTGCTCCTGTTTTTCACTTTTATCATAGTTTTATTTGGTATTGCAAGGGAGATGAGATCTTGAAAAATTTACAAAATCAGCTGGGGTAAGATGAGTATTTGAAAGAATGCTTCGAAAAAAAATGCATCAGTGACTGTTGAAATAAAAAAGAAGGAAAGATCTGCTTCAGTAGCTTGACTTTGTCTGTTCTTTTAACTAGTCTTTTAAAGTTGAGATAATTACTTTAAACCAGGAAGTCATTTTTTATATACCCTAATCTTTATTTAGTGGAATTTCTAAACTTTGGTTTAGTCTGAATTGATTTCAGTCTTTTAAGGGCACAAATATTGAAATTACTGATAGTAACAAAAATATTTAAAGCTATCCTTTTACTAAGCTGTGTTAAGAGTAGCTTTTTACCATGGATATATAAAGTATTTTTGAAGCTGTATTTTGATTTTTTTTTCCCCTTTCTCCTCTAGCAATGATTAAAGCTGAAGAAAACAGGTATGTTTTTAATAGTATGCTAATATTCTTTACCTTAGGCTGCCTATTATTTCTTAATAATTGGATCTAGTCCTTGAATCTTAAAACATGCTTGTTGCAGCTTTTCATTCCAAATAATGGCTTAAGATAGACAAACCCAAATAATGCATTCTAGGTTTCTTTTTAACTGAAACGAATGATCTACAGAGATACACAGTTTCAGTAAAGCATTTCCGTTCTCTGAGCTGAGATTGTTTTGTGTTCTTCTGAGAAATCTTTGTAACTAGACCTAAACCTCTCATTTTATATTTTATTAACTTTATTAACTTATTTAAAGTATGGGTTTCTCTAAACCATTAAGTTGTACCACGCTTGTATGTGACTCCCCCCTGGTTTTTGATGTCTATAGCACAAAGCCAGAAGAGTCAACTCCAGCGACATCTGCTCCAGCTGCTGCAGCAGAAGCAGCAAACACCACCACCACAGCCACAGCTGCTGCCGAAACTGCTGCGGCCGTTACCACCACCACTGCTGCTTCTGCAGCAGCAGCGGCCCCTGAAGCAGAAACTGCTGCAGCTGCTTCTGTGGTAGAAAATGAGACTTCTGGCACGGCCGCAGCTGAGGAACAGGGACAAGCAACTTCTGCCTCTGCTGCGCAGGAACAGAGCACAGAAACTGCAGCTAGTGCAGCAGAGGACTCTTCCAAGCAGGAGGCCTCAGCAGAGTAAGTGAAATGACAAAGCACGTGGCTTTGCCGCAGTTTTGTGTTTCTTCTAGGATCAGATTTATCTTCAGTTGTAGGTGGCTAGGCTTCTTTGACAGCAGTTTCTTCAGTGAAATGTGAGCGTGAATCAGTGGCAGCAGAGAAGAATAATGAGTAAAAAAGAGGAAGTATTAAATCTGTTTTTAGAAAAATGAACGCCCTCCCTTTGCCAGCCCCTTCCCAAAGCTCTTAAGCCCTTTGGAGAGCACTAGTGGTGTGAACATTTCATAAATTTTCAAGAGCTGTAAGTTTCCTGGGATAACATTACGTCCTTACCCTGTGTGTTTCCTCTTCCATAGATCTGTGCAATTGGTTGTTATTAGAATAAAATGCAATACTAAACAGATCTTTATCTGTCCCACCAGAAATGAGATCCTTTGGGTTTTACTAATGGAGAGTTGATTAAGTGGAGAATTACAGCTTATGATTATTATCATTCAAACAAAAAAGAAAGATGCTCGGGGGGTTATAGCCACAGCAGATAATTAAGGGCCAGAGGCATATTTTTCAGCTTTTGCTTTATAAAATATAAATATTCCTGCTAAATTTCAGCATTATATTTTTATGAATCACTTCTTGATAGCTTGAGCAGGTAGCCAGTTGCATAAGTGATAATACTTCTCTGCAATAGTTTGCTTTTTTGATCAGATGTGTATGGTGTCTGTAAGGAAAAGTCCTGTACAAATTGTGGTGGTGATCATAACTCTTCAGTGACTCTAACTTAGAGAAAAATGCTTAAATAATAAAATTATTTATTTTTGTATATAGTGCTGCTTCAAAGAAAGAGGATGATGATGCCCAACCAGTTAAAAAAACCTATACATGGAATACAAAGGAAGAAGCAAAGCAAGCATTTAAAGAACTGTTAAAAGAAAAGGTATTTCAGTCAACTATCCTTTATGCTTTATTGAACTACAAAAGCTGCATTTGCCAGAAATTGCTAGATTTTTTTTTTTTCTGTGAAGAATTTAATTGTTGTGGAAGAGGACTTTTCTACTAGACAGGAAATGAGGGAAAAGAATGCTACAGTGAAAACAATACACAGTTTTAACTTTTTTTGCAGCTCTTTGGGTGAGTAGGGAGGTGTGCTGAGTTTTCATCAGGGCTCTCAGTTCAGTTTTTTCTTCATTTTCTTCCTTTTACGTGATCCTCACGCTGTAATGCAAACTTGTAGTCTGGTCTTTGTCCAGAATTCAAACTGGAACAGTGAATGATTTGGCGGACAGCTTCACTGTGTGGAAAAAGGACCAACTGTTAGATGTAATATGCAGTGTTTCCATAAGTTAGTATGGTTTGAAGACACGTTCTTTTTCCCTATGACGTAGTACCTCTAAAACTGTATTTAAGTGTTGCAGAAATTACAGTCACCAATATTTTTGTCTGACAGTGAGGTATATTTCTCGTAAAAGTATTGTCTGATCGTCTGAGCCCTCAATTTTTTATCTTTGTTTTAAAGATGAGGATGAAGTGGGAGTAAAATGAGACTGGCTTTGGTTTTCCCTCAGAGTATATGAGATCTGTTTGTGTCTTAACTAGTGAGTCAACATAGTTGTATAGGAGACAAACTTCCAGAAGAATTTATTGTAGAAATGGCACTAGTCCCAAAAGTACTTTGTTTCCTTGTCCATGTTGACTGTTAATAAAATGTTTAAAAAAATTGTGACGAAGAATGTTGTCTTAACCCGGAAAGTGTAGAGCTTTTTTTTCCTAAGGGCTGTTTTTGTAAGGAATCTGTCAATGTTGGATATTGCTTCCATATCTGATTAGTTAATGATTTAATGTCTTCACAGCGAGTACCATCTAATGCTTCGTGGGAGCAAGCTATGAAAATGATCATTAATGATCCTAGATACAGGTACTGCTTGATTCTTTCTTCATTACATTTTTACACAAATACTATTTTGGGTAGTTTACTGATGTAACTTTTAATTGTTTTAATAGATATTTGTGTGTTTGTGAATGTGTACCATTGTCAGGGAACCTTGTTCCTTTACTACATAAAGAAATGGAAGTCCTAGGCTTAAATTTTTAATTTGGAAAAAATGTGGCAGTTGTATTTTATGCTCTTTAAATTATTTTCTTGGGAATAAAAGCACACATTTACAATGACAAAGCTGAAGACTTTCTAGGTTGCCTTTTTAAATGGGTGGCTGCTACAAATGTAGGCAGAAAAGTGGTTGATATCTATGTTAGAAACTGAAATGTGTAAAAGCAACCTGAAAGCATGGTAGTAGCTTGTGTTTTATTATTAACTGAATAGGTGCTTGTTTTTATTGGTTTTTTTGAAGTTATTTTCCATACTCCTAAGGGAGAGACAGAGTGACTGGCCATTTAGATGATATTTCATTTTGTCTTAAAGATCTGGATTTTTCAAATCTGGTATCTTTTGGCTCTTTGCTTTTGTTTTTCTAATTTAATTTAATTCCCTTTTGTATAATTGACATTGTTTTCTTTTTTCTTTGACATGAAGTGCTTTGGCAAAACTAAGTGAAAAAAAGCAAGCCTTTAATGCTTACAAAGTTCAAACAGAAAAAGAAGAGAAAGAAGAAGCAAGATCAAAATACAAAGAAGCTAAAGAATCTTTCCAGCGTTTTCTTGAAAACCATGAAAAGATGACATCCACAACAAGATACAAGTAAGGCAGTTCTTAAGTGAAGTTCCAGCCTTCACTAGCTTGCTCAGTTAGTAATCAAATCTTGCTGGCTTGCTCTTGGTGAATGCTAACTTTTGTATGCACTCAGCTTGAAAAAGCCTATAACTAAAATTTGTATAGGAGCACAAATATTCTCATTTTTATAGACCCAGGCAAAAAAAACATCTCAGTGGTGTACTGATCATAATGGGTTGAACTTATAAAACTCCTCTTATTGTATTTGCCCTTAAGAACAAAGTAGTTCTGATAGCTTGTTCATGGAAGTTCATGCCCAAAGGGAGGTATATCTAGTAACTTTGTTGCTGACAATTTTGTAGATCTGATTTCGTGTAATGTTTGCTAGAACAGTGAGCTGAACATGAGCCCTCAGATAAAAATACTGCTGTAATGCACTGCAGGTGAACTTGCACCTCTACAGAGAGGAGTGTATAGTGGTATCAGCTTTGACTTGTAACTGTTTCCTTTGTTTATAAGGGATAGAAAGGTGTCACAGAAGAATTTTCCCAAGAGGGGAAATTAGGAAGATGTCATACAAAAGCAGTACTACTTACAACAGAGTAAATTAATGTTACTGTAAACCAGTGGGACAATTTAAGTCAGTGTTCACCCGTAAGTGATTGCTTTTTCTTTGTTTTGTACAGAAAAGCTGAACAAATGTTTGGGGAGATGGAAGTCTGGAATGCAATATCTGAGCGTGACCGTCTTGAAATTTATGAAGATGTCTTGTTTTTTCTATCTAAGAAAGAGAAGGTAATTCTTTTTCAAACTTATCTTTTCATTTATTACCTGTGAATTAATTCATACCTCTTAGTAAAGTAATCTTGTGAGTAGTGCAATTCTGAGTGGTGTTCAGGGACAGTCAGCAGCATCAAAATGCTGACAGCAGAGGGAGGGATCTGTAGGAAAGGCACAGAGAACCAAAGGAGAACATTCCTGCATTGGTGTGAACTGTATACTGCTTACAGATCAGTTTACCCTCTCTCCAAAGGTAGAGAGAGAGAAAAGAACAGAAGGGAGGCAAGGTTTCTCAACTATGAGACACTATAGAGAGGGGGCTCTGGTTTAGCAAAATGTGATGCAGCAAGAGGACAAGGAAAAAAAAACATTGGTGAAGCTCTTCAAAACTATGACTGAGCTTGGCACATCTGTCGGGAACAGTCAGAGATAATAGTACTGAAGCGGTTTATCTGTGGATGCAAGTGATAATAGTATGTAAAAATTGTATGTAGGTCCAAATTGTATTATGTTGCTTTACACCTAGATGAAAGGTTAACTCGTGTTTTCGTGGAAAACATGCTTGAGGGGTCATGGTTTTTTTGTCTATTCAACCTCAGATTTTTTTAAAGAATGTATTTTCTCCTTAGGAACAAGCCAAACAGTTACGAAAGAGGAATTGGGAAGCTTTGAAGAACATACTAGATAACATGGCTAACGTCACTTACTGTACTACCTGGTCAGAGGCTCAGCAGTATCTGATGGACAACCCTACGTTTGCAGAAGATGAGGAACTTCAGAGTATGTAAAAAGTCTATGCATTTCTTTTGGAAGAGGGAATGGATTTGTCTTTAGCAGCAAAGACTCCTGACTGGGTATGGCTTGCTCTTGCCCAGCCCAGAGATGCTGTGACAGCTGATAAAAGCAAAGGACATCCTTTTCATAGGGATTGAATTACCTTAGCAGTTGTTAGCATCTGAAATCTGAAGAATTCTTTGACAAAGTAATCCATGTTGCAAATACTTCCACCACTTCCTGCTAGATTGAGGACCTGCTGTGTTTGTTTTTCTAGGAAAAGTCATTGAATGTTTTGCTTTTCTAGAGTAAGAAGGGAGTTTTTCCATGATGAGCAAGTTTTTCTTATAAATGAGTTGGTCCTGTGTTTTAAGAGCAGCGTAAGCATTTACACAACTGCTAAAGCATTTGACAAAGATACTCCATGTTCTTAAGATACCCGTGGTAATGCGGGGAGATGCACAAGTGCTCATCCACAATACTTTTCTCATAAAGGTTTCGGTGCTTTGTATTGCCAATTGGTAATTTATCCGGGCTGGGGGAGGCTGGGTTTTTCTGCTGCGCAGGTCTCTGTGTATTTCACTGAGCAGTGAAACTTTGACTCGCAGTAACAATTAGCAACCATCATCTCATAGGGAGAAACTTCTGTAGGTAGTGGGAAGAAATATCTAATTTTTACTCTTACCACTGTTGTTATTTGTTGCTAGACATGGATAAGGAGGATGCACTGATCTGTTTTGAGGAACATATCAGGGCACTGGAAAAAGAGGAGGAAGAAGAAAAACAGAAAAGTTTGCTCAGAGAAAGAAGGCGGCAGCGTAAAAACAGAGAATCGTTTCAGGTTGGTGGATTTTCTTTTTTTGTCCTAGACTTGTCATGTGATTAGATATTCTATGTTTTTTTCTTTCTTAGGATAGGCTAATGGATGTGTGTAATGCATCAGTTACCAGCATTGTAGCAGTTTGTCTGCTGTATCATGTAACTGTTTGCCAGCAGGGAACAAGAGTAGGGGAAGGCAAGAGGAAATAGATTTGAATGGAAAGAAAAGGCAACAGGAACCTTGTCAATGGTGGAGGAAGGCAGGAGGAAATGATGATGTAAAAAATGATTTTTTCAATTGCATTTTAACAAAAATGAAATTCCAGTGATCAAGACTACCCGTTCCAGCCATTAGCCAAGTAAAAGTGTGATGAATGTCTACAACTTTGCATTTTACTTCTATTTTGTAGCTATTTTTAGATGAGCTGCACGAGCACGGACAATTACATTCGATGTCCTCTTGGATGGAGTTGTACCCAACCATAAGCTCTGACATCAGATTCACTAACATGCTTGGTCAGCCGGGTAAGAATACTGTCTCTTCCAACCCTGTAGAAAGCAAGGTAAAGGTCCTGGATTTGGGGCAGAGTAGAGCAGGGCTATTTGTATATTTTTCTAAATGTTAAAAAAAAATGCAGCTCTTTTATTAGAGCTAGCTTTTGACTTATCTAGTTTTTTCATCAGGATCAACAGCACTTGATCTTTTCAAGTTCTACGTGGAAGACTTGAAAGCACGTTACCATGATGAAAAGAAGATAATAAAAGATATCTTAAAGGTGAGAGAGGAAAATGCTCCATTATGTAGTTTGTTCTTTTAATGACAAATAATGTCATTGAGGTGAACTCTCTGCTAGTGGGAGACGGGATTTCACATTGCGTTAATGTTGCGTGCGTTAGTGCTGAAACGGGAGTTTCTGACTTGCCTGATGCTAAAGAAGACATTTTCTTACAGGATAAAGGATTTGTGGTTGAAGTGAATACTTCTTTTGAAGATTTTGTTACGGTCATCAGCTCAACTAAAAGAGCTACTACTTTAGATGCAGGAAATATCAAGCTGGCTTTCAACAGCGTAAGTATTAATATATAGGAATGTTCAAAAACTTACATGAAATCTCTTGTAAAAACCAGAATCAGCACTTATTTTCACTGTATTGCTATTTCATAATATTTGAGAGAGATGCTGTGCTTTAGAGTTGCTTATCCTGTTACTAGTTCCCAAAATAAAGATTGCAGAGGTATATCTTTATTCAAAGCACGAACATTTCAGCTTGAGAAATTCTGTGGTAGGAATTAAGTAATATTCTCCAATTTACATGTAACTTTTCTCATTAGGGATTTTTTTGTGTCTGTGTGTTTCTGTAGTTCCGGCTTGCATGATGTAACTTTGTTTTAGATTCAGTTAGGGAAACAGCAGTTGCATGCTTTAAAAATAAAGTAATTGGTTGATTTTCCTGTACCCAAGTGGCTAATAGAAAACTCTGAAGGTGTACTGTCTTTGGGCTTTCCAAAAGTTGCATTAAACTGAATTACTAGTCTTCGGTTTTGATACCTTTCAAATGATCTTACAACTTCTGTTTGATATAGCTGCTAGAAAAGGCAGAAGCCCGTGAAAGAGAGAGGGAAAAAGAAGAAGCTCGCAAAATGAAGCGGAAGGAGTCTGCCTTCAAGAGTATGTTGAAGCAAGCTACTCCTCCCATTGAATTGGACGCTGTCTGGGAAGATGTATGTATTGTCACTTAATTATGAAAGCCTTTCCAACACTTCTATAAATAAACCTAAGTCTCTAAGCTCTTAGTGTTTTTATTTATGTAATTTAGACCCATAAAAATTGTCCTGTAATTTTTTATAATTTGAAATTTGATGTGAATAACTTCGTTCTGTTGACACTGTCGTTTGAATATAATTTAAACCAAAAACCAACCCTGCCACCTCCCCCTCAAAACTAAGCACACAAAGCCCCCAGACTTAATTTAAATGTAGATAAAGCACTTGAGTTAAAAGCCTCTATTCGAGTAAGATGACCTTTAAAAACCTTTCCTCTCAAAGCAGCTTTGTATAAAAACGTGTGCTTTAACAAGCTTGCATGGCTTCAATGGCATCTGCAGGAAAAACCAGTCTGTTTCTGCTTGCCTCCAGCTTGTTAGAGTTGTACTGAAGACCATTTCGGTTGTGCAGCTGGCATAAAAAAAGTTGAGCTTTGTAACAGTACAGCGGCTTTTTCAACTGTTGAAATCCTCTTTATTATTATTTTGTTGTTGTTGTTTCTGAATGGCTGTATTTCATATTACTGTTTCATTGCTATTCTTATAGATCAGAGATAGGTTTGTGAAGGAACCAGCCTTTGAAGACATCACTCTGGAGTCTGAAAGAAAAAGAATATTTAAAGATTTCATGCATGTACTAGAGGTAATTATTACTTTATTTTTTTCATGATTAGACAATATACCAAAAAAAAATGTTTCTTGCTGTGATTTCATACAAAACATGATGAAAGTTCTGCACTATTTTGTTCTCTACAAATCTGAAATTTCAAAAACATGCCAAGCTCTGCAGATGTACTTTTTTTTCCCCCCACTGTAGTCAATTTTTTGCTGATGTGCAAAAGGGATGATGCAGTTTAGTTTCATTCTTAACTTTTGGATGGGCCTCCTTGGTAAGAGTTAAGCTGCAGAAGTTTTGACAAGTCATTCCTGTTAACTAAGGTGCAGTTTTTTCCTAGATAATGCTTTTGCAGCACATGTTATTTGTTTCATTTGTAAGAGATTTTCAAATGGTTTAACTTCAGAATTTCAAATTTGGCAAAGCAAGGTATGCAGTGTAGTGTAGGCTGTCGAGCAGGGGCTTTATTTGGAACAGGGATCCGGGTAATAGAAGCAGTGTGCTTCTACTTCTAAAGTTGCATGCTTCCTTGCTTCTAAATACTACTTATTACAACTTTAACGTGGCAATACTGGTAGCTGTTTATGGGGTTTGACACAATAAATGCTTGGTGGGTTTTTTATTTTTTTTAACCACTGCTAGACAGAGATGAGAAACATCATTACCATTTCTTGCTGTGTCTTACACCGATTATAGCATTTGCCTTCTCTTGTACTCTAGCACGAGTGTCAGCATCATCATTCAAAGAACAAGAAACATTCTAAAAAATCTAAAAAACATCACAGGAAGCGGTCTCGGTCTCGTTCGGTAAGGTGTTTCATGATGTCTTAAAATCTACTGTAACTATTCATAACGCTGTTGTCTCGCTAATCATTATGTCGGTTTGTATCTCAAGGGCTCAGAGTCTGAGGATGATGATAGCCATTCAAAGAAGAAAAGGCAGCGTTCAGAATCTAGATCGGTTTCCGAGCGTTCTTCCAGTGCAGAATCTGGTACGAGATTTGTTTGTTTGTTTTTAAATTAGTGTTACTGTTTTATTGCTCAGTCTTTAGAATACTGAAGTATTTTTGTTTCTTCCTATGTGTGCAGAGAGAAGTTACAAGAAGTCAAAAAAACACAAGAAAAAGAGCAAGAAGAGAAGACATAAGTCTGTAAGTGCAGTTAATGTGTTCGAGTTGGCTAATGGACAACTTGCCACCACTTGGTTTCTATTTCTGCAGGAGTTGATAGGACATGTTTAATTAGTAACCGCTTTAAGCAGTTTATCTGATATGATCTATACTGAAATGAAGTCAGGCTTCTCTGAGGTGTGGTTATTCTATAAATTATTAAATACTAAATCTAGTATTTAATATTTTCCCCTTTATTTACACAGGATTCACCAGAATCGGATATTGAACGAGAAAAAGACAAAAAAGACAGAGAGAGAGAGAGCGAAAAGGATAGAGCTAGGCAAAGATCTGAATCAAAACATAAATCTCCTACTAAAAAACGCCCTGGAAAAGATTCTGTAAGTTTTCTTCTTTCCTTTTTTCTGATGCTTTGGGCTTTATGTGTCAGCAGGTTGATGTGGTACTGTATGCAGGCTGTACAGGTGCACTTTGAGTAAGGTGCTACAGCTTTCTTTATGTTCTGATCCCATTTATCTATAAAAAGGCACATATGTTCAAGCAGAGCTTAATCATACAGGTCCTATACCCTCATTTAGTGTTTTGTTACTGATGTGTGAAATTACTACTTAATTAAATTCCATTTATTGCTGCTAATTGACACAAAGTGTGAATGAGGCACACGATTTTATGGGCAGTACTGAAGCTTGGTCCCTGCTGTGACAAAGCCATATTTGTGACCGAACTGCTGTTTGCTTGCCCATCCCATCGGCCAGATTGACCTCAAAAGAGACGAGCGGCACACCTGGTTAAATGTTTGAGTGACTGTGTGGCACCTGCTTTCCAAAATTTGAGTGGTGGTAGTGCTGGGCTGGTGCTAGGCTGACACTGGAAGAAAATCTTGTTGGAACAAAGTTCCACAATTCTTCTCAATCTCTTCTCGAGCTGGGAGGTCCTGTGGAAGCGTGACTGCAGTCCTGTGCTTTGCTGTGATGCTTCCATGCGTGCTCTGTTTTGGAAGGAGCTCAGAACAGTATTTTCAAAAGTGTTTGAATGAAAAATATAAACTTCTTTTGGCTCAGTATCTTTGAGGTCTCTTTGGCAGGGAAATGATTTGCCTCGCTGTGGTTATTTAGATGGTGCTGGTGGTGTCCTGGAGAACACCCCGTCTGTTCCCCCTTCCAAAGGAGATGGGAGGGCTGACGTTTCCTTTTTTTATTATCTTCTTAAAATAAGCTGCTCCGGCCTCCAGGTGCCTTTGACAAACCCCATTATGTGGCCCAATGTGGGCACCTTCTGTTGAGAACATGAACTCAGGTGTGACTAAGCAGACACAGTCTGCTGGAAGACCTCGGCTGAGCTTGCAGTTGCTCCCTTGCCATCCCCACTCCTTGCTCTGGCTGCTGCCGCTCTCAGCGTCCGTGAGGATGACACAGAGTTGTGCCCCATGTCCCCCAGCTGGTGTGTTCCTGCTGGAGCTGCGAGGGTGGCGGTGGGGTACCGATACCATGTGGAAATTAAATCATCCTTACCCTTAACCTTGCTGTCTCTGCAGGGGAACTGGGATACTTCGGGCAGTGAACTGAGCGAAGGGGAGCTGGAAAAACAGAGGAGGACTCTTTTGGAACAACTGGATGAAGATCAATGAGAACGTTATTTATACCAAATATGTTTACATTGTGGCGTAATAAAAGAAACCAATGTCTAATTCAGGACGTGGGCTCTGATATCCTGAGTTCCATTGTTGAAAGAACAGTGGGTTTTAATTTTACCACATAAATCCATTCAAGTACTATTATTACTGGCATCAAATTTAGAAAAGTGAATGAAACTCTGAGTGCAAAGCCGAGTGGGCAGGACGGGGGCTCTGCTCGCCCTGGAGGGAGCCCTTGGAAGGGACCACCGCGACGGACGGCGTGTCAGTGCTCACTGGATCCTGTCTGCCGGGCCAGGGAAGTGTTGGCACCTTTCTAGCAAAGTAATCTCTTAAGTACGGTCCTTCCTAGAAAGGTAGTA
The DNA here is from genome assembly GCA_013400615.1 of Syrrhaptes paradoxus. Taxonomy (NCBI): domain Eukaryota; kingdom Metazoa; phylum Chordata; class Aves; order Pterocliformes; family Pteroclidae; genus Syrrhaptes; species Syrrhaptes paradoxus. The sequence continues at coordinate 297,815 of VZTO01007567.1, read as the reverse complement.
ACGCTGGTGTACCTGGCCACTGTAAACAGATAAAATTTCATTTGTAGAAAGAGATTCTTAATATAGTTTCTTGTGGTTTAATTTGTTTTATGGATTTGTTTTTATTTTGGAAAGGGGAAGGCAATGGAAGGGGAGTAATCAATCCATTTCTTGATCTGTACGGCAAAAAAAATGCCAGCTCTTGGGATTGCTCTTCTGTGAACTGCGGCACTGGCCAAACCCATTCTGAGCTTTTGTACGAAACAGAAGACTTGACTTCCTGGCTGAGAGTCTGGTCTAAGTACCATCTCAGAGGGGATTTCTACAGTAAATTTTCAAAGCCCTGGAAACGCAGTCGATGGGTTGTGGTGCCAGCAGAGGGGGCTGCCTGCCACAGCCGCCTCTCGCGTTCCCCAAAAACCCGGAACAGCTGCGGGTGTTATTTCAGCGTTTATCTTCACGTTAAGAAAATTTAAAAATAAAAGTCAAATTGTAAATGGATTTCAATGTGTTGCCTTAAGAACCTGCTGAGGAATGTACCACCAGGTTTCGGTAGCCGTGTCCAGAGCATCAGTGTTCACTAAACCCCTAACGCCAAGGAAGCAGCTTCAGCCTCGTCTCCTCTTCGCTCGCCTCGGGCCAGCTGAGGAAGGTTTTGCCAGCCCCACGCGGTGCCAAGCAGCGGTTGCTGTGGTACGTTCAGAAACCTCCCTGACAGGAATATTTTTATACTTTTTTATCAATTATTAAACCTTGTCTTCTAGCGTGTACGAGTATTTATTTCTAGCTTTAGATACTCTGTACAGCTCTGATAAATTATTACTGTCTTCTGATTGTTGGATTAAAGCAACATATGCTCTCAGAAAAAAAATATTTTAAGACTGTTTCAAGTTCAGCTTTTTTTTCTAATACCTGACAGCTGTTACTAGTGTGTAAGTCCCCAAAAGGTGCAATTCCTGCAGCCTATTTTTTTGCTAGGGTGGTTACACAGTTCAGGCTTATTCTTAACAATACTACCTGAGATTGAAGTTAGTAATTTGAAATATGAACTGCTCATCAGCTGTCCAGGGCAGGACCTGCTGCCCTTTTTTCTTGCAATGATGTGGTACTTGCAAGAAATATGGGTGTTCTCCAGCAGAGTGAGGAGTTGCTCATTGCCCCTCATTGCCCATCACTTGGGGAAAAAATACCCGAGTTTGGTCAAACAGGACTTGTGGTAACTCTTTGTATCTGATGGCGTGCTTTGTATCAGAATCTGGGAAGTGGCCGAAGCGTCGGCAGCAGCTTTGTCCCAGGTTTCTCCCCTGCAGCAAGGTGGAAGGATGGGCAGGAGCTGGTGCTCTCAGGACCATTTCCAGTTGGCCGGGACCTTAAATCTGGATTTTGCTGACCTTGTACATTTGCTCTCCTGGACTTACATTTGAAAATGGAAATGTGTAGATAGTGTTAGCAATGCCCATGTGGAAAATGGACCCACGGAGGGTCTGGAGAACACGAGGGTAATGGTGAATCACGTCTCGCGGGGGTTTTCTGTTGCTGTAGGGCTGGGTGGTGGGACGGTGGAGCAGCCAGAACTAATGTAGGATTTGAGAAGTCACAGTGGTTTGCAAACACGTTAGGAGTTATGTACCATACTCTGTTACTGCCTTGCATTTGCATAACTTGCATAAAGAAAAAAGTGTTTCTAAGTAAATATTGCTTTTTAAAGGTTTGCCTTTATTTTTCCATTAAAAATAAATAAAACTGTAAATGTCAATTAATGGCTTTTTTTTTAAATGTCTTAATTAGATCGTACGAAAAAAATGCATCTTAAAACGAGACTGCTTACAAAAGGGTCCTGAACAATCCTGGCAAGGCCTAACTCAGTTTTTAAGGGCGATGACTCCAGGTTTTTTTGCAGGTGGTGTTTTTTAGGGTTTTTTTCCTTCCTCTTTCCTGTTTCGCAGCCGCATCTTTTTATAGTGGCTCGTGGCTGATGTGGTAGAACCACGTTGCCCTTGTAGCCACACAGCAATCCCAGCTCCTGCCTGGCCACGCCATGCACCTCTAGGCTGAAACTCTATTTCTGCCTTGAAGGATTTTTTAGCAAGATCAGTTATTTTAAAATGTGAATGTGACTGTATTCGATTTGCTCCGTTTTGCCCAGCGCTCGTTGTCCCACCCGCAGGTCCCGGAGGTGGGGGTGTCCCCAGCTGCTCTCACCCTGCGCTCCTGGAATCCGTTTTGTTAAACCTTCTAAAAATTAAATCTGAATTTTGGCTGAAGCACACAGTTGTTCTCTTTAAGTTCAGGACTCAATGTTGGGTTTTTGAGACCCCTGGGTTGGGTATTTCACAGCACGTCCCCCTTTCACAGGACAAGCCACTCAGAATTTGTCCCCTTGGCTTCTTGCAAGCCTGGCTATGCTGTAGGTAAGAGTGAACGGATGTTTCAGATTACCCGGAGAATTATTTCAGTGTTGCTGTGCGTTAATCGTGGGGAGCAGAGGGCAGGCAGCGACCAGCGGGAATGTGCTGCACAGGCACCCTCTGCCCAGGGTGCGGTGACTGCAGGGGGGGTGGGAAAGGGCCTCAGAGCATCCTGTCCCTCCCTCCCCCTACTCTAACAGCCCTGAAGAAAATAGANAAAAAAAAAAAAAAAAAAAAAAAAAAAAAAAGAAAAAAGAAGGAAAAGAGGAAAAAAAAGAGAAAGGAAGAAAAAGGAAAAAGAGGAAAAGGAAGAAAAAGGAAAAAAGAAAAAGCAGGAAAAAAGAAAAAGGAAAAGAAGAAAAAGGAAAAAGAAGAAAAAAAATAGTAGAAGGTGCATTTACAAATCACTGAGTGACCAGAGGTAGAAAGCAAACAGTGAGTGGTTTAAAAAGAACAAAAAAAACAAAGCAAGCCCAAAGCCTAGTCAGCGCGCAGGCTTCCTCTGTGCTGCTGCTGCGAGCTCCAGGTGTTCACCTGCTAAATACCACCACTGCTGGAAAAAACAGAAAAGTGACCCAAAAAAACCAAACCTGTGGCTGACGGTGTAGTAGTGTAAATAGTTTATTTCATCTTATGCCAGGAACAGACCAGGAAAGTAACATGAAATGCTTTTATAAAACACTTCTAATATTGCTAAGAAGCAGGTCTAGTACTAGAAAAATAGTAAAGAGAACATGCCGGCGTTCTGTTCTGGGCGTGAGGTAATTTTTGTCTTCAATTAAAAAAATAACTTTGAGCTTGAGAATGTGAGAGCTAGTGCTTATAACCCTTTGCCTAACGATTTATTAAATTAATTGTTGAATTTCCTTACGCAGTTTGAACCACTCTTCTGCCACTGCCCGTGAAGAGAGGCGCTCGGGCATGTTCTCTTTAGCAGGTCGAGGACACGGTGCTGGAAATGCAAGAAGGCGGCAGTTTTTAAAGGAAACTTCCTGCAAATAAGTAAGCGGAGGTCAATGTGGTAACTTTGAGCCCCAAACTGTCCATTTAGTTAAATATAAAAACAAAAACTATAAGTTAAAATAACATTCAGATTGTATAGCACAGGCTGATGCATTTATTTTTTTTTTAAACAATATTTACAATATTACCCAGAGGCTAAAGTGGGAATAAAAGAGAAGTGTAAAAACCATAAAAAACTGCACCAATTTTGTAGCAAAATATCTGTACATTTAAAAACAGATTATCATATACCTACACATTATCCAAGGGGGGGGAAAAAAAAAAAAAGGACCTTCACCAGTGGTTCACATAAGCACAACATAAAAGAAAAAGAAATTCAGTGGTTAAATACTATACAAGAAATTTTACAATTAACATATGGATGCGACGAGCCCAGGAAAGGTAAGCTGTAAGCAAAAATGCATCTTGGAAAGTACAAATTTCTCTTCAGTCCAGTTCTTCGCTTCGGAGAAGATCGCGTACCCTGCCGGCACTAATCCGGCTCTGTCCCGCTGCTCGGGGATACTGGGGCAAGCTGGGGTGGGGGTACAGCTGCTAAGGTAATTCTCGTCTCCCTTTTTAGGGTTTAAAAATGCCAAGTGGAACCTACAACCTGTCGGGATTTTTAGGCTGGGCTTCCCTTTGCCAACCAAATGTTCCTTAGCAGGGAATTGGGAGGGGACTGGCCGAGGAGCCTGGAGCTGGATCCTCCGGCGCAGGGCACGGGATGATGCTCCACGTGAGGAACTGAACCGCAGCGGTCCTCAGGAGCCTAATACTGATTATTGGGATGTTAATACCTTAGTGCTAATTAACAAATACGCTGTTGTTATTCCAAAGATGCCTCTAGCTGAACACAGCACGTGCCTCAGCCCCGCCCCCAGCTCGCTTTGTGCCTTTGGAAAGGGCACACCCTCGGGTGACGACTCAGGTTTTTGGCGAAAACATCTGGGGATCTGGTGAAAACATCTGGGGAGCTGGCGAAAACATCTGGTGATCGCCGATGTGCAGGTACCAGGTCCTGGCTGTAGCGGTGTGGGGGGAGACGGGGCTCTTCTGGGAATTATTTCCAGCTTACATATAGAAAGCCCTTAAATGTCTTCCTTTTAAACAATAACGACAACAAAAAAAAAATCCAACCAACAAACCAAAAGCTGAGTAAGTGCAGCTGGAGCCAAGGTCAGCATGGAAATGTGTTTCAAAGCCCAGCACGTCCCAGTATTCCCCATTTGCAACCAGCCGTGGGAGACCAGTCGCTAAACTTTCATAGAACCGAACTAAACCACCCCAAACCAAGACGTATTTTACATTTTGGTTAAAAATACTGAATAACGTATTGGTGTACAAAGATACCCCATCAAATCGAGTCCTATTGCTTCCATTAATTTGAGCAGGTACTTCCAGTTAGGCACTTGTTAGCTACAGCGGAGTGGAGAGCCCATCGCGGCCGTTCCTATGCGCTTGAGGTCTCTGAGCCCTTTGGAAGGTGAATTTTACTTTCCCAAGCTGTCAATGGGGTCGGCACGGCCCCAAACCCCCCCCTTTTTCCCCTTGCTGGGCTCCCGCTCACATGGATATTTCTGCTCCGTTGGCAGAGCGCAAGTTCTGATCGTCGAAGCGCCGCCGGACGCTTCTCCTCACCGCGTCGGCCCGTCGGTACGGCTGGTTTCGAAGATCTGCGGGAGAGGAAAGTGGCGTTGGTCAGCGCGCCCGGCTCGTCCCGGGAGGGGACACACACACACACACGCAGGCACACGCAGCCCAGACATGGAAAAGTCCTGCTGGAAGCCAATCAAAGCAGCTTGTGGAGCAACGGGAGAAGGGAAACTTGAACCCAACGAGAGCAGAAGGGAGCGAACACCGACCCTTTGACTACGCACCCAAGCAGCGGGTAATACTGGTGAAAGGCGCCGAGATGCTGGTGGAAATTAATGGAGTTACGCCGTCAGGTTAGAGCGGACGTCTCCCCTGCCCCGGGCTGCTGGGGGAATGGAAGGGAGGCAGCGGAGACCGAAATCAGTCTGCTCCGTGGATGCCTCGGTCCTTCACGCAGCCTTGCAAACGCTGCCGTGAGCTGGAGGAGATGATTTCGAAGGTGGGATGAAGCTCACGGGGAACGCGAGACCCAATGGGGGGAGCATGCTTGTAGCCATTTATTTAAAAGAGGGGGGTCTGAGAAAAAAGCAAATGGAATACCGCAACCGGCTTGCAAAGCTCCAGTTGCCACCGTCCCACCCAGCTGTGGAGATGCAGCGGAGCGGCCAACCCCTTCCCTCCTCCTCCTCCTCGCCAGCATCAGCCACACCACTGCTGCTGGGGAGGGGAGAGCTCAGGGGGATAAGCATGCAATGGGTGAAAGGGTGGAGAAGGATGGAGATGGACGTGCTGATGAACGGCGGTTACATGGATGGCTACGACAGGAGGAGCACACTTGGTACCCCTGAATTTAATTCAAGTTAAAATATTTCTCTCTTGGAAAACAAATTGGCATTGGAGTGGGGAAACCCTCCCTCAAATTTCGTGGCTGACTGAGGTCTCAGTTTAAATACACCTCTCTAATTTCTGGGTGTGCCCCAGCAGAAGGTGCCTGGGGGTGAGGGTCCCTCTCCCCCGGCACTGGGAGCTGCTGGTGCCCATCTCCTGCCCCGCTCAACAGCCGCAGTCAGGGGCTGGAGAACATCCAGGGAACTACGGGGCTGGGATTGCCTCCCTCGGGCTAACCTTGGGGAGAAAAAGGGCCAAAAAGGAAAGACAGCGAAGACAGTCACCAGCCCATGGCCCGTGGATCCCCCCACCATGGAGGGGGGACGCAAAGGGTCTTGGTCTCCACTAGCCTCTGGGCTCTCACCAGTATTAACACTTAGCCACGTCTACCAAGAGGCTGCCTGGCATACAGAGAGAGGAGGGAAGCTAAGTAAAAAGTGATGCTTGCCAGCTCTGTGTATCCTCCACCACCGGTGTGCTAGAAGAAATCCTTACCCTCGAGTGAACATTGGGAAATTTAGTGATATTATTCTTCTTTAGGGCTAAATGGAAAATAAAAACAAAAAAACAAAACAAAAACAAAACACAAAATGATGGTTAAGTTTAAAAAAAAAAAAAGATGAGATGGAAAATGAAGAGCAAGTCAACTCAGCATTCAAAACTCCCGGGCACGTTAGCCAACAGAGCAGGAGGGGTACGGCCGAGGCTGCGGAGGGGGTTAGACCCGAGAGGAAAGGACAGGAGGGCCCCCTCGCCTCCCGCCAACCCGATTCCAAGCTGCTTTGAAGATTGGCTCCAGGAAGATAACAACAGCAATTAACTCGAAAGAGCAAATAACCGTTGAGCTGAGGGTAGTTTGCCATTTTATTAGAAGCATTCATAAAAATACAGATCGCAAAGGGGAAACACTGTTGTCTTCTTAAGCGAGTCCTTAATCCAAGACAGCAGTGTGGGCAGACATGCGGGTTAATCGCGCCGGGCGGATGCTTTACACCACGCCCCCGAGTCGCTCAGTTCCATGGCAAGCTTTCCAGCGGCACAATTGGGGCGATTCTGCCCCTTCCCTCTCCCCCGGGTTCACACCCCAACCTCCCTCTTCCCAATGCCAACGTCCACGGGAACTGGAACCAGTGAGCGCCCAGTCACCATTTCCGATTACATTTACATCAACCTGGCATGGAACTGAAAAGAACATTAAAGACGGATGTGCCCGAATGAGAAGAGATTTGATGCTGCTTGTTGTATCCCGGATCTCACATGCAAGCATGCAGGTGCTGGTTAAAAAGTCTAAAACCAACCAAGCACTCCTCACAGAGGATGGACGTTATCCCAGCCAGAACGTGAGCCCCCGGAGAGCCCCGCTTAGTGCATGCAGACCCGCGATGGGCGTTGGCGTACAGCCGCTGGATCCCATGCACGGGCACAGAGAAGGAGCTGTGGCCGGGAGCGATGCCATAGAAAAGCCAAGTGACCGTCACTTGGGGCTGCGTTGGGTCTCCTGGGTCTTGGGGACGGCAGGAAACACGTCTGCCGTGACGGCTACCGCTCACTGTTCTATGGCATGGATCAGGGGGGTGAGAGATGCTTTTGGGAGGCAAGGCTGGCCAAAAGCATCCCTCACCATGGTAACGGCATGGAGCGAACAGCTATGGGAAGACAAGGACATGCGGCGGAGGTGACACAGCTACAACTGCAGGCGGACGCTGGACGTTACTAAACACTCAACATTCACATGGTCCTGGCTGAGATCCGTACAAATGGAGAAGTGTCAAAAAAATATATATATATATAATCTACAGCAACCTTTCTTTTTTTCTAAGAGCATCAGGTGTGAAAGAGGAATAGTTTAGTAATGGAATTCCTCAGTGAGAACAGGTTCGCAGAAAAACCGAGAGCCCCGCTTGGCGGTTCGAGCGGTAAAGGGCACGGTCTTCAGCACTGCATGGGAATAACAGCCAAACAGACAAACAGCCGTGAGAAGCGGATCTGGAGCATTAGGACAGTGTTAGTGCTCGGCTACGGACCCCCGGCACACCCTGACACCTTCCAACCGCGCCTGTGGGCTTCGGCATCGCCACCCTTCCGGGTCTTTAAATAAGTATTTCTCATCTTCTATCATTTTCCGTGGGGGGAGAGACTGCTCCTGAGCGTGCTCCAGCAAAGAGGGGTCGTCAGGACCGGCAGAGCTTTCCCCTGCATCTGACGATGCCCTACCCAATTTAAAACTCCGCTTTTGCTCATTTCCATACCACTGACAGAGATCTCATGGGCTGTATTCGGTCCTCGCTGACTTTCTATGCCTCACCTTTATCATTACATGGCTTGAAGCCCCCAGGAGCATCCCCAGAATGGAAAATATTGGGCACAAGACCACGGGAAATGTTTAATTTGGGTCTGGTGCCCCCTCCACGGGGCTGCCTTTTGCCCGTGGATGCTCTCTGCCAGCCCATCTGTTTTCCCACAGGGCAGGAGAGCCCCTTTCCCAATTCCCCTCCTTCCAGGAGCCTGAAGGAGTTGCAGAAGCTGTAACAGATTAGATATTATAGCGACTCTGCCCTTTAAATAAAGAATATTATCTCAGGAAGCTATTAGTCAAGGTTAAACAGAGTTGTGAAAGCTTCAAGCATTTCAGCCCTGTCATCTAGTTGGGCAAAAAAAAAAAAATTCCCTGGCTTTCCTTAGGGAGGGGTAAAGCAGCTCTCCTCCCTCCCGCAGGAAAAATTCATGGGAAAAACACTGGGGAGCAGTAGCCAAGGAAACTCTGCCCAAAGAGCTTTGGTTGAGCTTCTGTGCAATAGGGAAAAAAAAAAAAAAGATTGTAAAGCTATCAAAGTGTTAAAATCATGTTCCTTCACCCCCCGGGTGAAGAACGTGCAGCAAAACCAAAGTCCTGCCGAGAGATTTGAGTCCTGAGCAAAACGCAGTTCAGAAAGCGGCAATTTTTATCAGCAAATATTTGCACCAACGTCCTGGCTGCACCTGGCTCCGACAGCGGGTTCTGCCCTCTCCCCCAGCCCAGCCCGGGACCAGCGCAGACTTTGCCCATCAAACTGCGAAGCAGCAAACCCAGAAGCAGTTTAGGGTCATGAATCATCCCCATTCCCTGCACGGACCAGCCGGGACGGTGCAGTAACCCGCTGCCATTCCTGTTAGTGCGCTTTATTGAGAAGGCAGGCTCTTAATAATGTTAACCATCCCTCAGTCATTCCATTGATGGGGGGGAAAAAAAAAAGTTTCTGGGAAAGCTCTGCCCGACATGCACATCCCCAGCAGAGCATCGGCTGAGCTCGGGCACTGCGCCGGCTGCTCCAGAGAGTGAGTACGGACCCCGTGCTGGGGACCTGCGCACGTCCCCGAGGGCTGCACACGCACAGGCAGGCTCCTGGGGTCGGTTTGTTAGAGACCATTAGAAAAAGTTTCTATAATTGTTCCCCATCATCTAAGCCATGCCCTAGGCTGTGCTCAAGTCACATTCTTTTTTTTTAAGGTACACGAGGCACTGACTATAGGTACCAGGCATCATCATCCTTTGTGCAAGGGTCCCGCAGGGGATGGAACAAACGTACCTGTGATGATATCTTCGATGGCACCGTCCTTCCCCTCGTACACGTGCCTGTTGTCCTTCACCTGCCGCCGCCTGAGCTCCGCAATCAGTTCTTGCTGCTGCCGCTTCGTTTTATGGGAAGGAGACTGCAAAAGCAATGAGAGAGAGGGGTTGTAGGGACCGACCTCCGGCCAGCGGGGGGAACAGCAGGGGACCCCGCTCAAAGCAAGCAGCAAACACAGCTGCTGGGGTCTGCCCCACGCTGCCAGAGCAGCAAAACCCCAGGTGTGGTTATGCTGGAGTTTGTTGGCTCCTTCCCAGCCTTCTCCTCACTTGGAACTGCAGCGCCAAGCTCTTACCTGGGAAAAGCTTGAGGGGAACGAGGAGAGTGGGCTTTCCTTCCCAGGGAAAAAGCTGGGCTGGGATTCAAGAGCCCAAGGAGAGCTGCGGGAAGCAGCAGCAGCCAGCAAAGCGGCTGGTTTAGAGCCGTGGGAAAAATCTAAAGTGAAACACAGCTGGGAAAAAAAAAAAACAAAACAAAAAAAAACCCAAAAACAGGACAGGAAAATAAAACAGTAATGCAGGGCTTGGTCCCAGTGCCACAGTTGGGCAGGGAAGGAGCCAGGGAGGATCAGTCCTCGTCCCGGTGAGCCACGGGAAGCTCTGCACACTGACATCAGCAGGGTTTGAACGAGGGGGTTGAGTAAACGGCAGCGTGGATGCAATGACTTTCCGTCCATTCAGTTACTCTTTATTTTGCAGAGTGCAAAAGCAGCAGAACCACACGCTGTAACTTCCTTCAGTTCTCTCCACAGAAGGAGAAAACTCTATTTCTAGGCAACCGTAAGTTCTTACCCAGAGCTGAGGCTTCGGGACTATCCGGAAAAGCCCACGAGCAGCGTGGCTCCTGCCTGTGTCATACCTTTTGGTCCTGTTGCTCCATCAATGCTTCCTGCTCCATCAGTTTTTCCATCAAGGCTTGCTCCTGTTTTTTTCTCAACTCATTCTCTTCTTCTGCTTGCTATTTATCACAAAAAAAAAACAAACCAAAAACCAGAGGTTGTAGCTTCCCGTAGCTATAGGGAACCTAACTATTGCAGATGGGTGATGCCATCACTTGCTACCCTGGGGCTCTCCAGGGCAGCAAGACGAGGTGCTGGAAAATCGGGGCTGGGAGAGCCCTTCCTGCGAGGCACAAACCCCCCCTCTCCAGCCCCCCCAGGCAGGTATCCAGGGTTAGAGGCGCACGCTGCAGCTGCCCAGATGTTCCGTTTCTGGGGAACCCTCCAGCATCCCAGACAGCCTCGTTCCAGCCCTGAAAATAACCCCAGGGCAGCTCCTTGTGCCGTCGAGGATGCTCAAGTCAGAGTCAGAGGGAGCCCTGGGCTGGTTTGCTGGGAGCCCGGAGCCACACGGGTACCAAATAGGGAGGACGGGAAAAAGGAGGAGGATGCTCCTGTTTACCTTGTAGGCCTTCACAAAGCGGACAAACACTGGGAAAAAGACCGAGGGGGGTGTCGTCTTGGGATTCTCCCCAAAGTACTTCACAGCATCGTCAAAGGCATCCTGCAAGAAGCCCAGATTTCCCACGTGATGCGTCAAGATAAACTCACCATCCGTCACTGCGACACTCAGCACAAAGGGTCTGGATTCCCTCTGGGTGTGACACCCTCGGCTCAGACCTAGCGCCTGAACTCGGGAACAAATTCACAACATTCCTGCGCCCTCTCCTCCCTGCTGCGTGGGTAAAAGCACGTGATGTGTCACTTGCACCCCCCACCCTCGCCAAACCCCAAGGATAAAGAAGGACCTGGGCTATTTTGGCGTCATCCTGCAGCTTCTTCAGCTTCCCTTCGTTGTTCTGAATGAACTCCTTCAGCATGGTGTTGTGGTCGTGCATGGTGTACTCGCGCTTCGTCAGGTCCAGCCCCCTCTGCAGCTCCTTCACATCCAAGAGGACGTTTTCAAGAGACACTAGGAAATAAAACAACAATCCTAGAATCCTAGAATCCTAGAATCATGGGAGGGTTTGGGTTGGAAGGGACCTTAAAGCCCATCTCGTTCCACCCCCTGCCATGGGCAGGGCCGCCTCCCACTAGCCCAGGTTGCCCAAAGCCTCATCCACCCTGGCCTTGAACCCCTCCAGGGATGGGGCATCCACAGCTTCTCTGCATCCCTCCCCCAGTGCAAGCGCCTGAACCTGCAGCTTGAACAATTCCCCACGAAAAGCCCCCGCAGCCCACCCCCGTGCCACCGCCGCCGGCCAGGACGGAGGGCGAGGGTACCTGCAGCCGCCTTCTCCACGTAGTGAAGCTCGTTGTAGAAGAGGGACACGTGCTGGTACTTCTCCTTGACCACGTTGGAGATGTAGTGCAGCAGGGTCTGCTTGCGGTCCGTCGACTTTGTCTCCAGGAGCTGGGGAGGGAAGGCAGCGAGGTCGTGGGGTGGAGGCACAGCAGGCTCCGGCCCCCCCAGCTGCTGATATTAAATTGATTCCCTCCTGGTCCCACAGGGCACCCCTGGTTCACCTACCAGGTCTAAACTCTGTAGCTTAAATCCGTACACAGCTCCCCGTTTACTGCTGTTCATGTAGTTCCCGAGAGCCAGGATTATCTGCCAGGGTGAACAGAGCACAGCGTGAATTTCCAGGATGCTCTGGAAGGTGAGTCAGGGCATCAGCATCCAGGTGTGGTTTCCTATACGTAAGGGGACGCACCGGTGAGCGACGGACCTAAAATCAGACCTACCTCCAGTATTTTCTTCAGCTTTTGGGATGATTTTATGGAGACCGACGCAGCTATTATCGCATGAAGTTGCTGCAGGGAAACACAGGCAGAGCTTTGGTTAACGCACGTCCAACACAAGAGTAAAATTAAAATCTAAAACCTCGCGTCTGAACAACACCTCTTGTTCTTCATCCGTTCCACGGGCACTGTTATCCTGCCCAGACATATCAGGATTGCAAATAACCCATTCCACCGCAGCTTCCCCCCCCCCCAGATGTGGCTGGGTGAAGGTGTGTTCACATTGCAACCCTCACGCCCACCAAAGATGCACCAGGCGGAGCGGGACACGCTTCAAAGAGCCCACAGCCCAGCACCGACATCAACCTTCCCTGATGATGCCAACAACTACATCTGCATTTAAACCCATTTAAACTCCCAGCACCTGGGATGCTGGAGTCGCTGATATATGAAATTCCGGCTAAAAAACCACTTTTGCATTTGTGTGTTTCTCCTTCTGTCCCTGTGGAACTCACAATCGCCCCACGACGCTCAAACCATTTCTCTGTCTTCGAAAACTTAAGATCTCTACAACCTTCCCACGCTAGCACGGAGCTCTTGGGTGGAGGCTGAGCCCCCAAAGCCCCATCCTCACATCACCCAGGGGTCCCCAAGGACTCACTCACCGGGGTCAGCATCTGGATGCTTTCTGCAAAGTTGCCGATAAAGGCCATGATGGTCATCTTCTGCATCAGCCTCTCGATCTTGCTGAACTGCATCATGAAGCGGTCCTCGTCGGACAGGTTCTCGATGGGTTTCCGCTCCCGCTCGTAGAGCCGCAGCACCTTCACTTCGTTCTCGGTGGGCAGGAACCGCATGAGGCACTCCACAAAATCCACCGGCAACGTCTTCAGGTCAAAGCTGTGGGACGATACAGACCGAGTGGCGTCAGGACAAACCCACGGAAGAAGCGAGAGAGCTGCCCCAGGCGCGAGCTCCGCTTCCCACGCTGCTCAGCCACACACGAGTCGGTACCGCCATGAGAAACTCGGAAGATGCTCCGAGGTTACTCCTGCTCTTGTTGCGCTGGCTGGGGCGGGGGGCCGAGGTTTGGCACTGCCCGGGGCCGTGACATAAACCCCATTCTATGCAAAACCCTGCCAGTGCGCTCGGACTAACCGGTGGTTTATGGAGCAGACTCAAATCGTTTCCTCCTCCCGATGCTCTGCCTACGGAGTGCTCGTTGTAACCGAAAGCACGGTGCAAGCAGGAGGAGATGCACACTGGGGACACATACCAATTAGCTTCTTTAATAAAAGAAGTGTTAATTTGTTAAGCCTGAACAGCGACACAGCGAGAGGAAACCGCCAGTGTTTTATTTTAGTTCGTGGGGATCTGATTTCTGGGAATTCAGAATGGTTCCATCCTCACTCCTGGATTTTTTCCAGATGCAAAAACATTTCCATGAGCTGCCAATTCAAAACCATTCCACTCACCAAAAATCACAGGCGATTTTAAACACTGTTTCCTTGCTGACAAGCGTTTTACTTACACGTGAATAGCTTTGCAGATTTCATCTGCCGTCTTTCCAGCTTTTCTTAACGTGATGGCCAGATTCTTGGCCCTGTTGGCATCCAGTAAGGTGACTTTGTTTGACCCTTTCTGAGTGATCTTTTGCTTGCTTGACGTAAGATCGATGGCAGGACCTTGGGCTTTCGTTTTGAATATTTCTTCAAACTCATCCACGTTTAAATCCTAAGAAGGAAGGACAAGGATTGAGCCACAGCCCACGCTGCCGAGCTGCAGCACAAACCCCACGATGCTGCGCCTCCCGCAGAGCGCTTCCACCCCAGGCATTGTGGGGTTAACGAACACACGCTCCTCAATCAGCAATCACAAAATCGGGTTTCCAGCCCCAAAAGCCCCGTATGTGTTCAAAACTCAGGAAAATATTCCTGTTAGCACTCAGGCTCGTATATCTTCAGGTCTAGGTACCAGGGGCCACGGGATGAGCCGTTTGCCAAAATAATCGCTGGGGTCTGTCCCTGCACAGACCAACATTCACTCAGGTTACGGAAAGAACCGGGCGGCAGCAGGCAGCGCTTGTACCTCCAGAATCCTTTCATCGTCTATTTCGTTGAAGACCGTCCCGTTGATCTGGTTGGGTTTGAGGGCGACCCAGTTGAACACAGGCATGCGGAACTTGGTCTTGATCGGCTTCTTGATTTTCACAGCTAGAGACAGCAAGGAGAGGAAATGACCAATCCACCCAACGGCTGAAAAACACCCCGCGCGCCCAGACCGCAGCCTTTGAGCTGGTGTCTCAGCACTGGAGGAAGAACTGGCTGGAGCTCAGCTATCCCACTGGACAGACCTCACTGCCTCGACCAGCAACCAGTGCCCGGAGCTTTCATCCAGCCCCTGCAGACCCCAACCCAATGCCTGGGGCTGTGAAAGCTGCACGGAAGGAAATGGGTTATTGCTTTATTACCGCACGTTGTCTGGATGGATTTAAAAGCCCAAGCTATTTTTAAATGCTACAGAAAATGGAGAAAGTGGTCGGATTTAACCCTGTCCTGCCGGGTGCAGAGCCCAGCCCGGCGCAGGCTGATGCACGGCTGATCTGGGGCACAACACCCAAGGCAGAAGGGGTGATGAGAAGAATAAAAGTCCCTTTCCCATGGTTTCAGTACAGGGAATGGCCTCTCCCACTGCAACGGGGCAGTGCTGCTCCTCACCGGGTTTGTCTTTTAAGGCAGAGCTTAACGTGAGCTTTCAGGTGGTTGAAATAACAGGTTTCATCGTCTGTATGGTGCAGAACCAGTAAATGATTTAGCAGTTTGCACAGAGAAAGCGATGAAGGCTGACTATGCTCATTAATCTGTGAGCAGCGCACAAAACAGCACCGCAGGAGCAAGGGAAACACCGCAGGAGCAAGGGAAACGCCGCTCTTCTGTTCCTACCAGCCCTGGAAGGTACATGAACCATTTCAGTAACTCAGCTCTCACTGCTCTGTGCCTTGATGGAAGCGTGAAGCTCTCGGTTGCTACAAAACCGGGTTGTTCATTGAAGTGATCAATGAAGGTTTGCTCCCAAATTTCTTAGAAAATAAACTGTTTCCTTCCAGGCTGCAAACGGGAAACAGAAACCCTGGTCCTTCCTCTCCAGCATGGAGCCCATGGCAGTGGCAGAGGCACCAGGGGATGGCACCGGTCCCCCAGGCAGGATGCTCAGCCCGCGCAGACCTGCTGCTCCCCTGGGGCTGAGGATGGATCCCGTTGGGTTTAACTCAGTGTCTGCTCCTGCCTCCTGCCTACCCCGAGCAATCTTACTGAATATTCCACGCTCTGCAGAGATGCAAGATATTTCCCCTGGTTTTCAGAAGATGGCCAGGTTCCCCGGTTGCAAAGCACTTGAGCAAACAATGATTTTCCTCTCCCCTAACGATTCTGCGGGTGTTTGCCAGGACAGGGACCACGGTCCAGTTGCACACAGGAGCTGGGTGAACGCTGCAAACATCCCCCTCGCGCTGTCATTCCACTTCTAAAACAAGACCCGAGTTGCGTGCCCCTGTCCCTTTCGTGCTCGTGCTCATTTTGCAAGGACATCACAGGGAATAAATCACTGGCGAGAGCATTTGCTTGAAGCAAAGAACCGTGAGTGAATAACAGGGAACATTCACAATATTCATTCGTGTATTTTGCGAATTAAATTGATCCAACCAGCAGACAGGAATGCACGTGATCAACTTCTGCTCGTCTGCACTACACTGAGCTTTACTCACTTCTTAATTAATGTGGTTACTGCAAAATAATTTCTAAAAATAAAAAAGAAACCACTTTTTCCAGCTGAAACACCCATGAAAAATACATTTTCCACTTATGCATACATTAGAATAGATGACTAACTGCTCCGGGGTTATTTCAGGACAGGAAAGGAAGCTAACGGCCTCATGGGCCAGTTCTTCATGAAGCTCATCACAATTTCTTAAAATTTCCCTTCCTCCGCAGCAGGGATGTGGTCACGGCCAGGGACCAGCCCCCGCAGAGGGGACCTGCAGGGCAGGGAAAAGCCCATCCCCAGCGTGACCAGTGCGGGGAGCGCGGCTCGAGGATGCCTCGAAGGACACCGCGCGTCTCCATCCCTTGCTGAAGTGCTTTGCTGAACCAGGGCCTACCGGGTGCCAGATCCCCATGGCTGACAGCATCCCCAAAGCTGCTGGATGCTCCGGGTCCATCCAGCAAACCCTGCCCCCCCCCACCTCCCATCACCCACGCGGGTCCCCGGGCACACAGACGGGCACAGCACGAGGGGAACGCGCGGAGGTAGGGGAATACTTAGCAACCTACAGAAGAGCTTGATTGGCCCGTCTTAGCAGGAAGCAGGAAAAACAGAGAAAAATATGTTAGTAAGGGTCAGAAAAGCAGAATTAGTTATTCCACCAACTCCCCTCTGACCCAGCAGGCTCCTGCCCTGAGAAATGCCCTTTTCTGCCCAGCCATCGTATCGAGAAAAGGTGCTTTCCCTCTCCTCCCCTCTCCTAACCCCTGGAGAGCAAAGCACCCATCCCACCACTGCGGGGCCAAGCCCCAGAGCTCAGACCTCACCCATGGGGGCTGGCCCCTGCCTCTGGTGCCGCTCACGCGCAGAAGCAGGGCTTGCTCTCTGCTCCCATCCCCAGTCACACTGCAAAGGTGTCAGGCTAAGGCACGGCTCCCGGGCACCGGGCGGCACAATCCCGGCTGCTCACGGCAGCTCCTGTGCCCCCAGCAGCCCCCCGAGACCCCCACCATCCAGCAGCCCCCCGGGACCACCCCCTGCTCTGCCAAACCCACCAGAGAGGCACCAGCCTGGAAACCCAGCTGTCTCGCGCCTTTTGTGCTTGGGTGTTTTTTTTTTTTAATACACCCCGGGACCCTCTAGTTACAGAATTTTTCGCTTTCAGAGCAAACTTTAAAGGCTGGAATATTTAATCAGTTAAAAAAAAAAAAAAGCTATTAATCAGAGCTCCTCGGTCTCTCTTTCTAGACTTGTATCGTGCTCTTGAGATGTCCTGGGGGGGAGCAGCGCGATGCCAATTAACATTTATTTGCTTGGCATATGCCAGAGAGTGCATAAAAACACGATTAAAGGCAGGCAGTAAATTTTTCTTCCTTCCAAAAAAAATTACAAAAAGTTTGGTGGTTTTTTTTGCACAGATATTTCTTCACCGACTTCTCAGAAGAAACCAAACCCACGAAGCTCTGCGTTTCTTTCAAAACCAGATTCTGTTTGCTTAAAGCCAAAAAATGATCTTGTTTGAAAAATATTTTTGGCAAAAGCTTTAGTTTCACTGAAGAAGTCATCTCAAACCCAAAGCATTGGGTTGATAAATGCTTTTTCCTTTTACAAAGCCCTGGAAGGATGACACCCTGCTGCAGACGCCGAGGGGACCCACGGGTGCCTCACCTGCAAGCCCTGAGTTGAACACCACGGTGGGAGAGGCTGTCCCGGGCAGGGGGGGTGCTGAGGGCGGGGGCGGCGGGGGCAGCGGGGCCGCCGGAGCCGCCTCCAGCGATGGACCCGGGAGAGGAGGCGGTGGTGGCGGAGGTGGCGGCGGTGGCGGTGGCGGCGGTGGGGGTGGCATCGGCACCGACACGGGACCGTTCGGCACTAGGAAATGAAGGAAAAATGAGATGCTGCTGTGAACACCGAGCAAAACTTCACAAGCACCTGCAGAAAAAGTCACAACATCCACCTTGTCCCCAGCTATCCATCCCCTCCCCACCGCTACACTGGCCCACGAGCCATTCACCGAAGGACTCCATTGTGTTAGCCCAGGAGAAAACTACCCTAATGAAAGACACTATTAATTTTTTCTCTATCAACTGAAGGGCTCAGAAATAGATCAGACACCCGGGAGCCACCCATGAGTGTGACACAGCTGGGGGACCTCAGCATCCTTGGCACCTTGGGTACAAACTGCTCCTTACCTGCCTCGGATGCTGCTGCTACGGCAGGTAATGGAGGTGGAGGCGGTGGCAGTGGTACCGAGGACGCAGCTCCAGCGACCGGTGCGACACACGTGCCAGCCACAGCCTCCGACCCTGCCGGCACCATCCCGGAGGCCAGAGCAACAGGAAGGATGGAGATGTCACCATCACCTTTCTTCTGGATCTTAATGGTTCCCTGCTTCTCCAGTTCGTGGATCTTCTTCTCCAGCGTTGACTGCCGCTGGATGGCTTCTTCTTTTTCTTTCACCATTTTTCTCAAGGTGTGAACCTGGGTATTTGCATCTTTGTAGATTTCCTGGGAGTGCAGCAGAAACAAGGGAATTTGCATTTACAAAACCACTCACAGAACAGAACAGCAACACCAGAAACAGAGCATCCTGAGACAGGACGGTCACTGCGCCAGGCTCTACCCAGCAATGAGCTGCGACGCAAACCGCACATCTTCACCGGGGAGGAAAAACTAGTTTTGTGCTTTTCCCAAGGCAGCACACAGAACTGAGTCCTGGGGGGAACCTCAGCCGCGGGCACCAGCACCTGGGGGTGGGGAATTTCTCATCACGATGACGCTAGCCTTAAATATACAGTGTAGGTCCGCTTCCTCGATTGTGACTTCAACAGAGAGTGTCTGATGCCTTGCTGGCTTCTGTGCCGAGGAGCGGATGCTGAAATCCGTCCTAGGTTCAGATTTAGGAAGCTAAGAGAAGCCACCGTCCCGTTAAGAGAATCACCACCCCCCAAACAGAAGGTGCCCAGCAGATCGCTCCCCGGAAGCGTGGCACTCATCGCGCTTACCCGAATCACATCTAGCTCCTTGTTCCTTTGCATCAGCTGTTTTTCCAGTTCCACAATCTTCGCCATGGCTTCGTTCTCCGTATCTTGGAGTTTTTCAGATAACTATCATTCAAAAGAGAAATCGATTATGGAGCAGTGGTACACAGTAAATTACTGACATCCCACCAAACCTTGAAGTCCTTCTTTGGAAGGGTTCCTACACACAACTAGGGGGCACCCAGTGCCCCAATGAAGGTCCCCTGATGGTGAACGTTATCCTTCAGCAACGCCCAGCAGGTACCTGGCTGGACCGCAGCGATGACCCTGTCCAGGCAGGAGAGCCCACCCTACAGCAAAGCACTTCAAATGCAATCCTCTTCATACACCCTGCGCCTGATCCCAGACCCCAAACCCCACTGAACACCTCAATGGCACTTCTGCCAAAACGGTGGGACTGACAAATATCACCTCTCGCAATGAGACTGATTTGATTAGCAACAAACAAAAGGGTTTATTTTCTTTTTTCTTTTATCTATTCTGCCAGCCCCACAAACCTGAGCTCTGCAAGCCCCGCAGCTCTCGTTGGCTTTTCCCATCACCACCGACCACACCAACTCCGGCGAGGACACAGAGGTGGTCTGGAGAGCCAACTGCTGCAATTCTACTGTTAACTACACATGACAGAAAATCACGACCATGCTCCTGGGATGAGCCTAGTTTATGTAAGAAGAGACTCGAAGCAAGCCCTTAATTTGCCACCAGAGTTTCTGAGCAGCTCAAAGGAGCAGATCTCCAAAGGGATCAGACCTGCTTCTACAGCATCACCTGTCCCCGGCAAAGGGCACCTCCGAGGGGCAAACGCTGCACAGCTAAAACAGTCTTGTTTTAGAAAACATTTATTCCAGGGGATGGCAATATAGGAATGGTAAGAGAATAATAACCCTTTCACTATTTTTTTTTTTTTTAAGTATGGAAAGCCACTGTCATTTTAAGAAAGCCAAGCCGTGTTTTCCAGACCAAAGCCATTGATGCCATGAAGGTACGGGACAGAGAAGCCGTGAGTGGACACTGAACGGAGCAAACACTGTCTGCACGGGGCTGTTCTTCTGTCCCCTCCCTCCTGAGCCCAGAAATGTGTTTTAAGACACAGATGGGACAGTTATCTGCTCTATTCACCGGTACTGCCTGGCTGAGGAATTTGCAGTTTCTCTGTAAATGAGCTTTTCCAGCTCGACAGATAACTCTGCAGAGCAGCTCCGTGCACCGACCGACTCCACCTGGAAGTGAACCGAAGCTGAAGCCTCCAAAGCTGCAAACCCACCGCCCCAGGGCCTGGGGGGCTGGTTGTGGCAGATGGGAGAAATAAAATAATGAAATAAGACATCAGGTCAATAAACTGTTTTTTTTGCAGCAAGTGGAGCACCCGTTAACTGAAACACGCAGAACATACGGTTCAAAATACAGCACGGAAGCACCTCGGAAGTTCACCTGCCTGAGATCTCCTGAATTCCTTCATTTGCCAAAAATCTGATTATTCCCCCCAAAACAACAGCGCTGCAGTCCTGAGGCTTTTCTATGGGAGCCTCACCCCAAAGCCTGCAGCCGCGCTGCGCCCGCGCTCCCACCTCCCGAAGCGGGCAGTAGGAGCCAGCCCTGAGCTACCGCAGTGACAAGGGTGACAACGCCTGGTACTAACGTGGGAAATGTTCTCCTCCAGTTCCTCCACTCGTTCCAAGGCTGCGTTCTTGGTTTCGGCATCCTCCAGCAAAGCTCCCACATCAAAAACGTTATCCAGGTACGCTTGAATTTGCACCTGCAGCTTGTCGCTCTCCGTGTGCTTCAGTTTCTGTAAAATCCAAGAAGATAAAGGTGTCACTCAGCACCCGCTGCCCTTCACAGCCAGCACAGGGGCTGGGGGAGCAGGGGGAGCTCAGGCGGCTTCCACCACCCAGGAAAACACTTCGCACTTTAACGTTAGCTGGGGGCAGAAGTGATCAAGTCATTTTCTAACACCAGACATCCAGAGCTTTCAATGTCTTCTGATACTACAGAGGATGCTACTGCTCTCCTCCGTGCTTGCTCCTTGACGGTGACAAGCTCTGAATGCACCGCCTGGCCCTGGGACAGGTTTGTGCCACCCCGGGACCCCAGCCAGACCCATGCTCGGTATCGTCATATACAAATATTCCTTGCAGACAGCAATAAACCTCTCTCCTGGTTTCTGGCGAGCAGAAGTCAGCAGGGACAGATCCATCCCTCGACAGCGTGAGGGCTGCTCTCATGTGTGTACTCCAAGGGATGGGGAGAGAGGGAAAAACACAAACAGGGAAATATAAAAGCAGCTTTCTTTGAAAGACAGCAGGACCCAGAGATTGCCCGGCTGGCAGGAGGAAACCCAAAGGAGGATTTTTTCACGTAGGGGGGGAGCCTGGCAGCACCTGAGCCCTGCAGCCCGCAGCCGGAGCTCGGGGACGTGGCGCGGGCGAGGATGACTGCGGTTCATCCTCCCTTTGTTATAAGGCAAAGCCATGAATTTAGCTCCCGGGCTGTAATTGCCGTTAGTCACAGACGGCTTTCCTTCTGCAGGGGTGGCTCCCGGCCAGCAGCCACGGTGCTGGGCTTTCAGCCGAGGCCATGGGACAAAAAACTCGAGGGTGAGGGGGTGTAAGGAGGCTTAGAACCGGAGGATGTGGGGTGGACCAGGGGAGCAGATGGATGCTGCGAGGCGGTGGAGACCCCAGCTCATACTCACATCCAAGTACTCGTCCAAGCCGAGCTTCGTGAATTCGTACTGCAGGTGGACCCTGAAGTTCATGTCCTCCACCGAGTGGACGACGATGTTGATGAACTGCATGCAGGCCACCTGCAAGGAGAACCATCCAACATCAGAGGGGACGGCATGGCCCCGGCTGCCCCCCAAAATCGGTCGGAGCGGGTTCTGCCCGGGCAGACACCGCCAACAACCCCATTTCTTTGAGTTTTTTACAAGGGGAAACTATGATCTGCTGTTCTGCAGCTTTTTTTTCCCAAGCCGGTGCTGGATTTGGGCTTGACAAAGGGAAACGCGGGTTCCAGAATTAAGTCATGTCTGCAGAGTCACCCTCGGTGCATGCCACAACGATCCCACGCCAGCGCTCCAGCTCTTAACAAAACAATGCCGGTGCCGAAACGCCCTGGAAAAGTGAGATTAACTCAGCAACTGGAACCCCTCGCTGAGGAAACGGGACTTTGACAACAGCCGCTTTGTTGTTTGCAGAAAGCCTGTTCCCAAAGCTGTGGTTTGGTAACGGAACGAGGGACCAGACCATAAGGGTTGGCATCCAAACAGGTCCCATCGCAGCGAAGGAAAGGAAAAGGCTCTGGAGGGAAGCGGGTTGTGAGCAGAGTGAGCCATGGGGGAAGCCTCCTGCCCTCCACCAACGGGCCTACAAACCCCCAAAGGTTGGCCCTTTGCTTGAAGGTAAGGCATGGCCAAATCCTGCTCTGCACAAGAATCCCCAGCCCTCCCTCGGCTCACAGATGATCTGTCACCCTCGAGCTGCTTTCAGAGAGGGTTTTACTGGTCTTTGCTGGGCTGCGCAAGGGCACAACCCTCTCCTGCTAGCCACAACCCTCTCCTGCTAGCCACAAACCTCTCCTGATAGCCATGCAGCCACATGGGTGGCCACAGGGGTCACACCAGCTCCCCAGCATCTCCTGGGACACCTCCCGCATTCCTAGAACGGACCTGAGAAGGTAAAACCAAAGCATCCTGATCTTAGCCACGGGACAAGTCTCCATGAGACATCACATCTCTGGGTCATTTTGGGCGATCTCTGGATCACCAGGAAACCGGGCAATTCTCTGTGTTACAGGGTTTTGGCTGGTACACGGTTAATTTTCTCCACAGCAGCTAGTACGGGGCTATGGTTTGGATTTGTGAAAAACACAAAGGGACACAGCAAGGGTCAGCCAAAACCTCCCAGATACCTCCTCCCGTGCAGACCCTGACCAGTTTTAACCACTGTTTCCAAAATGACTCTAACCCTGCACAACGCAAAGCTGTGAGACTGAAAGCAGGGATAAACCCACGGAAGAGAGGAAGGAAGATGGTCAAAAACTCACCCAGGAGCTCCTGTGATGCCCCATCCACCCACCTCTCACATGAACAACCCAACCACGCAGATCCAAACCCAACTCCAGGTTCCAAGTCTTTGCAGGACTCTTTCCAGCTCCTGCAGTGACCCCAGGTTCCTCCTAGTGCTGGTACTGGCCTTCGCCAGCTGAACTCTGCTGTCCTGTGCTATCCCCCAGAGCCAAATTCCCCTCTTTCAAAAGCGCTTTTGTTGTCCTCGCTTTGGCTCTTGCAACGTTCGGGCCAGATCCTCGTTTCCTTTCTCAGATCCTTACATATACAACCCAGGAATTTATCAAGTCATAGAAAACTAACCTAAGAAAGTTGTTTTTAAAATGAAGCAAGTCAATGGCAACAACAGGAACCTTCTCTAAAATATTTTTTTGTCTTTTTGCTGCTCTTCCCTCCCTGCTGATCCATGCCATTAACCACGGTCCCTTCCAGCCCCAGCTCCCGGCCAGCTCTCGCCTTCTCCAGATGTCCTTACTGTGACTGCAGCAAGGAACAAAATCAGAGAGTCCCTGGGAGCAGCTTGCTACCTTAACTAAAATTTCAGGGATCACTGGGAAGTTTTCTTGGTTTTAAATACACAAAAGAGGCCATCCTATCTTGCTGGCATCATTTCTTTTTTATTCTGCTGTCCCCTCATGGTGCAAGCCTGCCCCGGCCATCGGGGCTGCACAGCAAAGGGCTCAAAGCCAGCAGAAAACACCGCACCGGGCGCTTTAGCACCCAACTCCTGGCAGAAAGAGGGCTTCAACGCAAAGCTCAGCACTGAAACAGTACAGAAGTGTCACGGATGCTCAACAGCAGCTCAGCAGACCAGCAGCGACCACGAGCAGTGGAACAGAGACTGACCTGCCCGTGCCAGTGCCGCCTTCGTTTCATAATTAAGAACAACTTTAATTTCTCACATTTCTGCCATGAGCGCTGGCTTGCCATAGACTCTACAGAAACAGACACAGAGCTGTTGCTGATATCAGCCGCGTAACCTGCAGCTCATCCCTCCTGTCCCAGCCTCTGCCTTCCACGTGCACGCTGGTGCCGGTGCCAGGGTGCCAGCCGCAGCATCCTCCCTTGCCGGTGCCCCAGGGGAAGCGGCCGGGTGAAGAATCATGCAGATGCACACGGAGGAACCAAGAGTGGTGCAAGCTCCGGCTATATTTATCAGCAGGTAAGGACAGAGAGCAGCTGCTCCCTGCCCGTGATGCCGAGGACGGTGGCGCAGGGACAGAACACACATCCTCACTCTGCAGAAGCTGCTGCCTGGCCGCAGTGAAATGGCACACGCAGTGAAAGGTGACTCTCCTCTTACCTTCGCCATGGCCAAGGCATTCCTTGGAGATAACTGAATAGAACTGAAGCTAAAAACGAAACGCACGTTATGTTTGTATTCCATACAAAAACCCGGCTTGTGGCAGTTTCAGGCTGAGGATGGGAAGGCGGGTACACGTCTCTGCTGCCTACGAGAGCAGGACCAGCCCCAGAGAAGACCGAAACCCAAGTTCGCCGACGGCAAACAGCACTCACCATGAAGTCTATGTTGTTGTCCTCATTTCGGAAGTGCTCCATCAGCTTCTCAAAGCGCTGTTTCTCTCCACACACCTACAAAAGAACCACCACGTGCTCGTCAAGCTACGGTTTGCACCAGAGAGCATTAAACCATTTCAAAAGCAGCTGATCTCGCTCAAAACCCCTCCGTCCAGGTCTCCTCTCCTGTTAAAAATATTCTTCATGACAAAGTCAGTGGAGGAGTCACAGGTGAACACCTGCGCTGGATGTCTAGGGGGTCAGGTATAAATATAATTCTTTGCTTCTCTTTTCCCCCTAAAAACTTACCTGCACCCACCGACGGTACAGAGGTTAAGACACAGAGCTGCACCAGGCTGTGGCACTGAGACCCTTTCCCAGTTCAGAACTGGCTTTCCACTGTGTTATAATGGAATTAGGAAGAAGAAAAAATTCCATGAAGGGAAAAAAAAGGAAATTATCACTGGCTAAATGAGGAGTGAAGCACATGAGTGTACCCATCAGCTGGCGAGAATTACAGAGCTGCGGTACAGGGGTGCTGGCAGGAAACACAGCTGCTTGAGGGAGAAACAAGATCTAAGATAAAGCAGGTCTCAGGATGCTGTTTAAATCGTGTTAGCTTCTCCAGCTCAGTCCCACTTTTCTCAGCACACAAACGACCTAGAGTGATCCACACCAAAATGACAAAATATTTAATAAGTGGGAGGTGTCCCTGCCCATGGCAGGGGGTGGGACTCAATGACCCTTGAGGTCCCTTCCAACCCAAACCATTCCAAGATTCTATGATTCTAGATCCTCCCAAAAAGCAAGTTCTTCACAAAGTATGCATTATTATTACCATTCCTGTACCAGCATCTCCCGGGACACATACTCTTCCACGCAGGAGCAATGTGCCCTTCAGGAGGAAAAGAGATGAAATGCTGTAAAAGCCTCCGTCAAGACAAGCCAAGGAGAAAACCAGAATCTGGCCGAGTTTCAGGAACCTACTGGCACTGTGAACATCACAGGCCGCAGGATATAATTTGAATTTGGAGGCACACGCTGGGCCTGATCCAGCTCCCACCCAAAGCAAACGCAAGGAACCCTCTCCTTCCCTGGCACCACAGCCTGCTAGAAGCTCTCATCCCTACGTTATTATCCTGAGACATTTTTTTCCTGCTGCAGTAAACGGGATGGTGTTTCGGTTCAACCAACTGCAAATTCTTCCAGTGCCCTCCTTACTCTTTCCTTCCCCATCAAACAGTTAAGAGTCAACACAACAAAAGAAAAAAGTAGGCTCGCCTCAACTTCGAGCTCTGAACAATCGCGCCTCTCTTGTACCCACTTCAGAAAAAATGGAGCCGACGTGAACACAATCATCTCTTGTGGAAACAAAGCGAACAATGGTGCGTTGGATCACTCGAGAACAAAAGCCAGAAGGACAGATTTCTGGGAAATCGAATGTAAACCCGTTCCACATGGGTGAGAAAAGCTGACATAAACAACTAGGAGGCATTTACGGCTGGCTCATTAAATCAGGGAGTAACGCAAATTGATATGGCCCCGGCGGAGAACCGCTGATCCCGGGACACGAGCAGCCCCGGCTGGGCTACGGCAGCTGATAGCACAGAGGAAAAGCAACAACAACCTGCGGCTTTCGGTGGCTGCTCGCAGATATTTCACGCTATCATCAGATGAGTCAGTGCTGGGAACATGTGCGTTTCCAGAGACAGCGAGCTGACTTTCATGAAATGATATAATTTATCCTGGAAGATTAAAGAGAGTGGAACTGGAGATGAAGCCTCAAGCCTGAAGATTGGCCAACATCCAAGACGAATGCTGAAATCAAATCCCACCACATAAAACCATATGTTGCCACTTCTATTTGAATAAATTTCCAAGGTCTGTCATTTGCAAGTAGGGCTGGGACTAAGAAAGGCTGATCTTTCTTTCATTAGCATTATTCTGTGTAAGAAGCAAGACTCAACGGGTTACCACAGCTATAAAAAAACTCTGTCTCTACTTAGGCTGTGAAAAAAAAAAAAAAACCTAAACACAAATGACTTTTTAGGTTGCATGAAGCCCACATCATTCTAGAAGAACAATGTGGCTTTATGGCAAACCACCCACGAAGGGTCCTTCCTTTGGAGAGGCGTTGGGTGCTAACGTAGGAAACCTGTCCCGGACCTACTCCAAGGGTACAATGCAACTCTAGAAGAAAGCAAAAGGATCCGTTATGGGAAATATAGTGATGATTACATCCATATCCACCTGGCAATGCTCTCCGGTCACACGGGTCACATCCAGACCACCCAAGAGCAAAGTTCGACTGCGACACTGCCGCAGATTACTGTCAGATGCTCCAGAAGGGCAACCTGGGCAGCCAGCACAAGGCAACGAGGGTGTTCGGAAAATCTGAAAATGTTTTCATGTGCAGTGTCAGACAGAAAGTGAAAATCCAGGCTGATGGAAGCACACCCATCGCCCTCCTATCCCAGCCAGCCATCTAACGACACAAAGCATCAGCTCATTTCATTGGGGCACGGAGCTCGTCACCAAACCCCACCACAAGCAAATACAGCGCATTCCATCTGGAGACAGCACTGAACGCAGGCTCTGGAGCTGCAGCATGTTGGCCAACGGTACAGAATGCTCACCACGAGCTGCCAGACCACCACCTCCTCCACATCTGGAGGACGGATGCTCCTCAGCCCGAGATGCAGTGCCCCATCCAGCACAGAAACTGCCTACAGCAGCGAGCATCCGTCTGGCAGCAAAGCGGGGAGAGGGAATGACAGCTCTGAGCTAGCAACATCTGTTTGCAGGAAAGACATCAGGAAGGTCACCAGCTCACCCAATGCCCCTGAGCCAGGAGTGGTGGTCCCAAAAGCCGTACAGAAAATGAAATCGTTTTGGCTGCATTTACACGTGATGTCAATCTGGTCCCATCCCTGGAAACGTTCAAGGTCAGGTTGGATGGGGCTCTGGACAAGCTGGGCTAGTGGCAGATGTTGGGGTTGGACTAGGTGACCTCCATGGTCCCTTCCAACCCAAACTATTCTATGATTCTATGGTCGAACATGGCCAAGGCAGCTAACGGTGACCTCAACACGGGGAAAACAATTCTCTGTTGGACTAAATTTAAAATACCCGAACCTGAGAAAAGGCTTTGCAACACAGGCCATTTTCTGTTGGTGCAAACGTTACAGTGACCATCTACCCAAGTGCTCCCAACAGTCATTTTAAGCTGTTCCCTCCTCCTTCAATAACTTTCCGAGTTCTGTAAGAGCAATAAGTGGCAGCACAACTTCACAGCAAACAGGGGCACAGCCCGTACGGGATGTGGCGTTATAAACAGCCTGATGGATATGCAACCCAAAAACCCACGGGACCCTTTGCGAACCTTTCCTCCTGTCTGTGCCCCTTTGTCCGGCGGCACAATGCTGGCTTTTCTCTCCCCCACAACAGCCCACTGTGATCAGCAGACCCCACCACCGGCGAGCAGCGCTCCACAGAAACACTTTGTTTGGACGGATCATGCTGACATTCTTGCAGTTTGCTGAAGAACAAAAAAATCTGTTTTTTCCTTAAGTTACTGGTTAAGCAAACAGTTTTTTAATGATTACTAGGTTAAAATACCTTTTTCTTCTCTACCAGCAGGGTTAAGGCACTCTCAAAATACTGCTGCCGTGAAACGACAATTAAAAGGATTGACATTTCCCAGCACCAGCAAACAGCTTCTCCTCGCGCTGAGTTCTGAAAATGGCCCGTGAGATTAATTCAGACCTGCTGGTTTCAGCGCTGCCGTTCACTATTCAAAAAGAGAAACCTGACTCTGAATTAAGTGTTGTGAAAACCGAGGGCTGAACAATATTGTCTCCCTTCGCCGGGGTGCAAACCCATGGAGGTGAGCAATGAGGTTCCTTTGCCACGCTGTCCAGCAAGTCCGATGGAAGCTTGGCTGTAGCAGTGCTAACCCAGCGCTGGGCGAGGGGATTGCAATTCCTCTCACCTGGCAGATATTTTGGAGCACAGAAACCTAAGTCCATTAAAGTGATGTTCGAACATGCCGGACGCCACTCCTCTCTCATCCCCTGGTCTCGCTCCTCTCTCCCCAGAAGGTCAGATGCCAGAATAAGCACCAGACGCCGAGCTTCTCAAAAAATTTCTTTATTATCTGAATTCCCATTAATTTTCTGGTGTTTCTTCTTTGTCTTGGAGCTAAACAAGGCAGTTTCTTGAAAGGTATGGTTCATCTTAGGAAAAACACCTCAATTCCGGTTTTATTTTTAAATACTAAAATTATTTCCCATACACAGAAGCAGACACTCACCTTACCAAATTCAATTATTCTGCTGTATGTTCATATAACGAGCAACTGAACTGCTTTGCTGGATGGCAGCCAAAGCCAGGAAGCGTTCCCCGCAGGGAGCCAGGACTATTCCTGGCTGGCTTTCCGTCTCACTCCAGATCCCAGGCAATTCTTTTGCCTCCTCAGTTGGATCTGTTTTAAAACTACTATTGTGCTTATTAAAAAAAAAAAAAAAAAAAAAAAAAATGGCAGAGTCCTCTGGTCTTTTCCCAGAAATATTTGGTCACTATTACAGTAACTTTAAAACGGAGATGAACAAAAAGCTGTGGAAGGATCTAAGGTTTTGCTCTTCATAATGTGAGCTCGGAGCGCTGTGAAGTACGTTCAAAACCAGCCATTTTCAGATCTTCATTCAAGCCGAGGAAATTAATATTTGCAAAAAATTTCTTTGCAACTCTTTTCGTTGTACAAACACATCAGCACTGCTGGGTTGTGATTTTTTTTCAACGTTATCTGTAAACGCACTGAAGCTGTGTTCACTGGCGAGTACGCTTCCATTAATGAAAAACACGCAAACCACGCAAACCCAACCGCTAACCAGCAATGCCACAAATATTTCCAATTTTGAAGCAAGGCCAGAAGTGAGCTGGAAACCAGCTTTCTGCACTCCCAGCCTCAGCACGCTGTCATCCTGTTGAACGAAAACTTTGGTGTTATTTCTGTTTCTGGGGGTTCTCACCAGATTTCATACATAACCTTGCTCACAGTTCTCCTGTCTATGTTATTTCTGTGCCTTCACTCTAAGAAATCCTCCTTTATGCCTCGTAATGCTGGGATAGCCCGCGACCAAACGTCAGTTGGGAGAGTACAACCCCTTATGAGCTGTGCAAAGGCAAAGCAACGCGGGGTTTCGGCACTCACATTGCCGCGGTCCAGCCCCCGGGGTGTCCCCACCTCCCCTGCACAGGGACAGCCAGGGATCAGCCAAGCATCACCCTGCTCACACCCATCAGGAGTTCAGGGCTTTGGATTTTCTCTGTTGAGTATTTTGCTACGTTTAAAATGGAATTTTTCCCCCAATTCAAGATGCCAGCCACATGGCAAGCTGAATTTTCCCCCAGCAAGAGCCAGCAGGGTGCGGAGGACTCCAACCCCAGCTGCTGCAGTATGGAACACGTCTGGGTTTCATCCTGCTGAAGACACCTTTGCCTCCCCGCAGAAACCCTGACACGAGAACAGCAGGCTTGGTTATCCTCATACGCTTCTTCTCAGCTCTGTGAAACCATCTTCCAGCTGCTATCACCCGCAGCAAACCATTCCCTACACAACCCACCCTCGGAACACACGTATGTTAGAAGTATCCGGCCAGCGGCACTGACGATGAAAAGATCTTCCAATCGGCAGAATCTCATCGACGCGAAAACATCCTTCCTGCCAAGGCAGCAACGAACAAAAGGACCATGATCAAGAGCTCAAACCCAAGCTGCAGGAGGCAAAGGCAGGGACTGGGAGAAGGAAGAACCACCAGCTGTAGGAGAAGATCAGGCAGAAGACCAGGACACCAGCGTGCCTAAGCTCCAGCCCAAATCCACAGCAGCTCTTCCAGGCAACAGTAAGGGGAGTAAGCAACGGAATAACAGAAAAACCTTGCTTTATTACTGGCAGTAAAAGACAGCAGCTTAATTCTCTGCATACCCACACAGGTATAATCACACCATTAAAATGAACTAACTACTCTGAGTAAGCCTTAGGAAGATCGATTTTTTTTCCAACAGTGCATTCAGCCTGCTTGTATTTAAATGGGGCACAGGCTCTGAGCATCCGGGCTGGGACCCTTGCAGTTCCCCCAAAGCTTGTGGGTAACTCCGCTCTCCTTTTTCCCCCCACCATCCCGCTGAAACACGTTTGCCCATCCTGCAACACAAATCCCAGGCAGGTCGGATAAAGCCGCGTAACCAGTTCTCACAAATCCACGGAAACACACACAGAGGTCAGGGAATGCTGCGAAGGAAGCCCACTGGCAAGCGGGCAAAGGTGGGGGTCACGGCTGTGCCCAAGGGCTCCCCCAGCGATGTCTCACTCAAGCAGCACGTGTCTCCAGTGCAAAGTGTTGGGAAGGGGTGCACACAGAACCAGCAACGGGCCAGAAAGGATGAAAAAGATACAGGAACAGCCCAGCGCCCCAGCCATCCCTGGGGGTTACCTGCGGCACAGGATTTCCACCCTATTTCCCATCAATACAGCAGAACTCAGCGGCGGCAGCTAACCCAAAGAGCCTGCTGGCCCTCCTGGCTACCAGAGCTCCTCGCCACCGAGCCCCGAGCATTCTGCGAGGACAAACCCAGCCCAGCTGCTGAAGCTCCTCTCCACGCAGAGGCGAGGCGGCAGCTGGACTGCAAAAGGGATGAGAGTTATGAGAGTAACACCTTCCGAAAGAGAAACACGGGATGGTGTGAAATCCACCCTGTCCATAAGCATGGCCAGGGTCTTTGCGGTTTAATTGGAGCTTTTTTTTCCTGAAAAGTCCCCTGCAAAGAGAAACAACCTGCACACAGGAATCGGTGATTTCAGGTGAAGTCATTGGACAAGAATAACCTTCAAGAGACAGCTTAACAAAACAAACCGCCCTCTGTTTGAACATCCCAGCCGGAAAAAGACTACCCTGTAAAATCATTTTCAAACGAAAAGTCGTTTTCAAAAAGAATTCCTGACAAGATTCAGATCAGCTGCGGTTTTCCGGCTCAGTCAGACCCTGAGAACCAAATTCTGTTCTCATTTCCATCAGGGCAAAGCTCAAAGCCTAACGAAATATTTGATGTTCACCCTCATGCAAATGAGAGCTGAATTTGGTCCGAAATATCCTGTTTTCCCTACTGGCTCTATTACAGGGTGAGTGGTAGGCAAGAGTTCAGGTTTCTTTTGAAGTTATTTTATGGCAAGGAGATAGAGCGTCAGAGATCTCGTTCGACGAGTCTCATCTGCCCTAACTACGCACGGAGCGTCGGAGGAAAGAACCGCAGAGGAGCTGCGGCAGCCCTGCAACTGCAGCCACACAAACATCAGTGAGCCTACAGCAGTTTAAATGGGAAGCATGCTGCTGGAAACCTAACCCGGGGTCTCTATACGTCAGCAGCTCCGAGATTTTTAATATCTCAGTTGAGTGAGGTATAAACAGGAAAATTTACAGAAAACTTGCTCAGGAGGAAATGGGAAAACAACAGCACGGAGGAAGAAATAAGCAGCATAACTGGCTACAGAGAAGAGCCAAATGCAGAACGGAGAAAGGGAAAATCCCGTCCTCGCACACTCGCCCCACCTGCGGCATCCGACAGTTCCACTACAGCAAAGGACTTGATCAAACACGGACAGGAGCGGAATAAATAAAGACTGGCAGACAAACCAGATGTGCTACAGAGGAATTTCAGAATGTCAGCAGGAGAAAAGAGAGATGATGGAGCACTTGGAAGACAAGGAAGGAGCAAAAGCTTGACTAAAGATGTCAGGAAGGTAAGCAAGGAAATGAGATTGACACATCCCTCCCCAGGACGGGCAAAGGGTGTGTTTAATGAGCCCTACAGCCCATCCCGAACAGGGGTTTTCCAGCTGTAGTCGTCTGCCCAACTTATCTGTAAACCCTCACACCGTCCTCCC
Source organism: Syrrhaptes paradoxus (assembly GCA_013400615.1). Lineage (NCBI taxonomy): Eukaryota > Metazoa > Chordata > Aves > Pterocliformes > Pteroclidae > Syrrhaptes > Syrrhaptes paradoxus. The sequence goes on along the minus strand of VZTO01007567.1, from coordinate 265,325 downwards.
TAAGGAGTCCTATTTCTTCCCTAATAGAGTAACAAGCCAGAAGAATTCAAGCCTGGAATAATAACATGGTACTTTGCACGTCTACAGTGCCCGATTGTCCTCCATAACAACCCCATCTGCATTTGCTTCCATGATCCCTTCCTTTCACAAAGGTGCCAACAAAGACAAAGACACCGGCAGCTCGCCCAAGGCTACGGATGAAGAAATGAAAGAACCAAGCTCAAACTCCCAGTCCCAGCTCTGTGCCTGCACGAAAGGACCGCAGACCTCTCCCCAGGGGGGAGCAGAATGTCTCACTTCCAAATCCTGACCATCCCTTCTGCTGGCGCAACCCAACAACAAGGCTTTCTTCATGGTCACACCGTATTTCCAACCTGACTTCCACTTCTCAGCTGGGGAAGCCTCAGCAGTGGCCGTGCCGTTCCCATTACCTCCATCCTCGGGTTGCTTGACAGACACAACACAGCTTGCACCTCGGACAGGTCTGGTCTTGTAAAGCTGAGGTTTGTACAACAGGCCCCTGCTGGAGATTGCTTAAACCATCATCATCATCATCATCATCATGCTCTGGCCCATAACGATGAGCAGCTCAGAAATACAGTTATTTGTCTACAGCACGCAAATATTTACAGTGGATGTAAATCAGAGATTGGTATCACCCCACCAGAAATAATTCCCCAAACACGAAAAGTAAAAAAAAATAACAGCTCGGCTTGTTGATGGTCTGCATTGACCCACTTACATGTTAATGCACAGTCCAGTTGGGACTCATCAAGTCTATGAATTTTTGAGCTGGGAAATCTAGGTTCATTTTTTCTTTGATAATAAATCCACACATAGATTCAATAGTCAAACCAGAACAGCAGCTTTCTAGGACCTGATTCCCAAACTAGTGCTTCTGAACCTTCACACAACATTCTCAAACCCCATTAACCACTGTACGCAGACGTGTGAGATGCTTGAACGTACGACACCCACCGTTTGCTCCACCTGAGCCTACCGGAGTCCCTGTTATTAATTTCCACAGTCGGTGTTCTATCACAGAGACTTGATTTCATGATTTCTTCACAAATAAATCTCCTACTGGCAGTAAAACCAGGAGTTTTGCATTTCAAGGGCTTGTGCAGATGGCTCTGAAAATGGGAGACCTAATACACCAGTCCTGGCTGCTCCATCTAGGAACAGACACGAGTGCTCAGAGATAGAAGAGCTGGAGTAAAGCTCTCCAGATCTCCTTGATGGGCCAAAAAGTAACAGGAGCAATTCCCAGTCTGGATTCACCTTGTTGGGATTACAGCTCCTTTACACAAAAATGCACAAAAAGGTTACACCAGGGGAGGTTTAGGCTGGATATTAGGAAAAATGTCTTCACTGAAAGAGTGATCAGGCATTGGAACAGGCTGCCCAGGGAGGTGGTGGAGTCACCATCCCTGGAGGGGTTCAAGAGACATGTAGATGTGGTGCTTAGGGACATGGGTTAGTGGGTTAGGTGGTGTTGGCTTGGACTTGATGATCCTTGACATCTTTTCCAACCTTAATGATTCTATGATTATTTTTTTTTTTAAATGATAGCATCAACGCCACGGGCTGATTCTGCGCAGCCCAGTGACTTAGGGAGTACCTGCAGTTTATGGGAACCCAGGGAAGTGGGCTGAAGGAGGAAGCTCTAGCCAATGTTATGCAAGAGAACTCTTCCATCAGATTCTAATGAAGCAGAGTAACCTACCTCCTTAAAGTTATCGAACGCAGATAAAATGATTTCATGCCCTCCTCTGACGAGGCAAACAGCCGCTAGAAGTTCTAAGACAAGGGCCTTTGTCCTGCGAAGAAAAGAAACCGCAACAGTCAGTGACCACCAAGTGATGGCCCATCTTCTTTCCAGCCATTTGCAAAAGGGACGTGGAGATACTGGGAGTCGCAGTTCTCATCCCGTGTATTTTGCACCTCTTGAAACTAGAAAACCTGCAAGATGCATGATGCTGAGCATCGTCTGATCCAGGGCGTTCTGACTGACCCAGGATCATGCAGTTTTCCCCCATTTTAATGCTTCTCAAAACATGCAAAAAAAAATTCAAATCACAAATTCTACTTGTGGAAATTCAAGCAAACCCAAGGCAGCTGCATCACTCCGGGAAAGGCAGACCCCGCCAGCCTTCGACAGCCGGTGCTGCTGGAGGGTTCCCCCGCACAGCCCCGGGGAGGAGGCAGCTTTCCACAAGCCAGGATCACCGCACACCAGCCATCGGTCAGCCATCCTCACCGCATCGCAGCCCGCTGCCTCCGAGCCCAGCTGGTGATGAGGGTGGCTATAATTCAAATCTGTATTTTTTCCTGATACAAATCTGAATTATTTTCTATCATAATTTGTATTATTCACAGCCACAACAACAACAAAAAAAAAAGACGTGGTTCACTGGAGTAAATCTAGGATGCCTTAGCACGTCTTTCCCCTTTTGAATCAGGAATCTGGGCAGCTGATGGACAGCAGCGCTAACACAGGCGTATTAATGAGAAAAGGCAACAGATTACAGAAAGAAAAGCATGCAACAGTGTGACTCTAACGTCAGTTATCCCCAATATTTTCTTACAGGGTTCACATAAGGCAAAAGCACCAACCGCACTCTATGGGCAGATGAGCTCTGAGCAGGTATTCAAATCATGCAGACACGTATGAAATTAGTCTCATGCTAAAGCATCGACTCAAACCAGATGTTACAGAAAAAGAAATACCTTTTGGCTTTCAAAGTGTCAAGGTTATCTTTGGAAACCAGATAAAATGTTCACTTTCCTAGGAAATTTTCAATGTATCATTTTCAATTCTTATTCATCTTTTTTTTTTTTTTTTTCTTTTTTTTCTGCCACAAGAAGAAAACCCAAGCTCTTTCAGACAGGATCAAGGGGTTCTTACTACAGATCTTCAGAAATATTCCCTCCAAGGGTGTGCGCAGAGCCCGGGGGATGCCCAACTGCCCAGCTCTCACCCCCCACCGCCTGCACATCTGGGGTGGGGACGGGGACAGGACAGTCACAGCTGTGTGGGTGGCATCCCTCTGGGCACAGCCACAGGAGATGGGGTCCCTGCATCCATCCTCCACCCAGCCCGAGCTCCTGCGGCACTGAGCTCCGCAGCGTGCATGGACCGGGGACGGGATCAGTGCTGCAGCATCTCTCAGAGCTGCTGCTTCCCTGTGGGCACATCTCAGCCCAGCCTAAGCACTCAAACCTTCCGCTTCTGCAAAAATGGGGCTAAAACAAAGAGAAATTCGCTTCTGAACAGCAGTAACATTAAGTTTTGTCTTCAGATTATTTTAGCCACATTTGAAAGCAGTTTTTTAACAAACAGAAACCTAAATAATCCACTTATTTCAAAAATGAAAACCAAAGCTCTCCCTCAACCACCTGATTTCCAGGCACAGGAAACCAAAAAAATGATAAAAACAATAAACTTCCCCTATCCTTCCTACCTACCCCGTGCCAAGGCTTGCTGACGGAGGGCTAACTAAAAGGAAGGAAGGAAGCACCCCCTTCCCCAGGACCAGACCGCAAGCAGCGCTCTGTATGGCAAGCGGACAGCCCTCGCCGAGGTTTGTCTCATCCCCTGCGTGTCAGATTCGGTGTCAGAGACGCAAGAGGGCTGCAGAGCCAGGCTTTGCAGGAAGCGGCCGGCAGGGTCCCCGCGGGTGCAGGGACAGGAGGGGACACAGCCACTGTGCCACCACATCACTGCGGCTGAGCAGCAACCTGGCACAGAAGCAGAACGAAACCCTCTGTCAAAGAAACTCAAACCCTCAGACAACATCTAGTTCAGAAGGTTTTCCTACTCGTCAGGAAAATCCCCGTCTAGGGACGAGCAAGGTCATCTTTGTGCTGCAACAGAGCTGCAGGGTGTAAGGAGCGAATTTTGGGCGGAAGGGTCAGCAGCTTCCAAAAGCAACGGACCTGGATGGCAACCGCTCATCTGTTCGCAGCGTAACACAGATTTAATCCGATTCAGAATGAAGACTGATTTTTTTTTTTGTTTTGCTACAAGTTGGCACATAAGCATATCCCTGAAAATCCCTTTGCGCAGACTCTTTACTTACCCACTCCTTACACCCTCCAAAAGCAAGGGCAGCCTACCTGGGGTTCTTGTTGTTCAAACTTAGTGCAATTTCGTTAACGGCGTGCGGATGCGACATGACCATATTGAATCCATACTGAAAAGAGAAGAGGAAAATATCGTTTCAGTTTTGAGACCAAAAATTATTATTTTTACAATCCAACAAATCCCATATGTCTGACCAGATCTGGCAGCAGTCTTTCACGATGCTCTAAGCCAAACGAAAGGCTGTCGGGTTTACCAAGTCAGCAGCACATTCCCATCCACCACCCTGCCCAACAACTCCGCTGTCACTAACAGCATCAGGAGTACTCGGTTTGGCCATGGCAGCCAACAAAAAGGGGTCCAGGAGCTGCTCCTGCACCGCTGCCAGCCCCTCTGCTCATCCTTCCCCCTCCCTCCCCTTTTTAATGCTGACACCAAGTGCATCAGTCACTCTCCAAAGAGGAATTTGCAATCCAGCTGCCAAAATCCCTCCTCTTCCAGCACGCGGGCGGCCACAGGGCGACTGCAGCGTGCAGGGATTGCACAAGTGCTGCTGGCTTTGCTCTCCACAAATGGAAACAGAATTGATTGGAAAGCGCTGTGCTGGTTATTAGCACAAGATCCTTGTTTGCATCCTTCCCATCCGAGGTACGGAACTAAATCCCAGGGAGCTGGTGTTCCCCACAGCCTTTCTTTGAAGCACGTAACTTTTAGCTGTTCCCAGCAAAAAAATCCCGATTCCCTGAAGCTACCTGGGCATGCCAAGATCACAGCATCCCACGGAGGGGAAAATAAATTAATTAATTAATTAGATTAGCTTTGGTCCAGCTTAGTATTTGACTTGCAGCTATTGCAATTGCAAGAGTGAAAGCTTGGATTTCCCATCAGCGTGGAGCTCTTCTGAAAAATTCTCCTATTTCCTAGTTCTAAATTCTAGGCTGCATGTCTAACCCGTTAGTGCAACCCAAACCCACGGCTGCAAAGAGGAACCAGCCCGACGTGCACACGCTCTTCCCATCTCTCGTAAATCAGCTGCACGGGCACACAAGGACAATGTTACAGCTACACCACCTCAGAATGTGCAAGAATTTAAACCTTTGCATCAGTTTTATCTTAACAATTCACCACTAACCTTCTCCTACACCCTCCCAAAACCAAAAAAAAAAGTCGTGTGGTGCGAAAGAATGAACAAGGCAATACCTGGTAATTCATTATGGCCCGTAAACACATGATGCAGACGTGAACGTCATCTTTTTTACTCACTAATCTGGAATTTTTCAGTGTCCTTCGGCTGGGCAAGGTGTTATACCTGCAAACAACAACCGCTCCCATTAGTCACAAGGGAATTTTTAGGTGGTGAGAACAAAGGGATGGAAACACCCCTCCACTGGGTGAAAACACAGCTGAGCACGGGACAACGCACATGCAAATAAAGCAGAAAAAAAGGCAACGGGCTGTTGACAGCGTGGATGCACGGCTCCAGGACCTGCCCAGGACCAGCACGGATGGTCTCAGCCTGTCCACCAGCGCAGCCGCAGCAGGTACCTCCATCCCTACTGCCGTGAAGAACCAGAGCTATTCCAGACTTTTTTTTTCCATGCACTTTGCTTGAGCAAAGGCAAGGACTTTTCACGGAACCGAACACCCGCAGATGTATTAATTCCCACTGCGTGCCGCTGGAGAATGGTGCCTCTCTTCTGCGCGGCAGCTGAGCCTGCTGAAAGCCCTCCAAGTGATCTGAGGAAAACCCAGCCCTGAGGAGCCTTCCTCGGAACAGAGGCATTAATTATTGTAATTGTAACCTCTAACTGGTAAAGCAACCTCCAATCCAGCTAAATGAGCGCACAGAATAAACACAAAGGGAAATCTGTCACCCTGTCGTTTCTACGGGACAGCAAATGAAAACCACGTTTCAGCTCTTCCTGAGACACCGCTCGATTTCCCCAAGAAAAAACACACCCCACGAGCCCAGCGCGGGAAACCGGAGCCAAGGAGACGGGCTGCCACGTGAAATCTATGTATGTCCTTCCACTGGTGCAACTGGATGATGATGGTCAAGAAACCAGTGATGCACTAACGGTGCCACCGGCCGACGGTGTCCTTGGGGCTGCCCCAGGGAGCCCCAGGACCAGCCCACTGCAGGCTGAGCCCCATCCAAACGGTGGGGGGGCTGCAGGGACCCCCCCAGCTGGGACAGGGACACAGAGGTTCTGTGCAGAGCCGGGCAGGCCTCCTCCAGCAGGTGATGGGTGGTGGCTGGGGCTGGAAAAATACATTCGCTATCCTGCTCCCCCCATCTGCAGCGTAAAAACAGCGGCTAACGAAACCCCCAGGCAGGCAGTGATCCTTTTGGATTTCCCATTATCACACTCTGGACTGGAAAGGGAGGAAGAAAGTATAAAAATGTGCTGATAGGAAGAGAAAAAGAAAAATAGTGTGATGCACGTGCGGCGATGTGCAAATTCTGACATTTGTTCTGCAGAGAGCAGCTCCACGGGGGAGGGAAAGGGAAATTCAGAGATGAAGCTTGGCTGGAGGAGTAAATACAGCCATCCTCCGTTAAAACAAGGCTTCTGCAGACACACGGGATGGCTCTGCTTCTCTTTCATTCAGGAGAACAACGGCCGTGGGGGGGGCTGCAGGATTCCAGCACCCTTAGTTCGCACTCCAGTCCCTAACTGGGAGTTACAGGAACGAGTGCTGGTACCCGGCGATGACTCCACGCACGTGCCGAGGCAGGGCGAGAAGGTGAGCTGGAGAACGGGAGAGCTCCAGGGGACACGCAGAGCCAGGGTTTTCCATCTAGGAACTATCCCAGCGCTCCAGGAAAGCACGAGCGGCATGGAGTCAATGCGGAGCGATGGGTCAGTATTTCTCCCAACACGGGAACATGTGACATCCCATAATTACCAGGTGAACCTCAAGGCAAACCTGGGAATTTTCACGGCACTCCTCCATACAGCGCTCTGGGGAGCAGGAGCCCTTCAGCACCACTGCCACGGGCTCCAAAAGCACGTACACCAATTCACAGAGGAAAAAAACCCATCAGGAAAAAAATCCATCAGGAACAAACCCATCGGGAACAAACCCATCAGGAAAAAATCCATCAGGAACAAACCCATCAGGAACAAACCCATCAGGAAAAAATCGATCAGGAACAAACCCATCAGGAAAAAATCCATCAGGAACTGTGAAACACAAGATGCAACCCTTGGATCAGGATGCTTCGATCTCCAGACTGCTGGGAGCAGGAGAAATATCGCTGGGCATCTGTCCTGCTCCTACTAAGTGCCCTGAGCATCTCCCGCTCACGGGCAAGGCCAGCGAGGTACCGGACACGGCTTCTCCCACCGCAGCTCCCTCCTCCTTCCCTCTGCATCTCCTGGGTGAGCCTGGGGGGCTGCTCTGTTTGGGGTTGGTGCTACTGCTTGTTTAATCCATGTGATTCATTTTGTTTAAAAAAGAGGTGTGGCTTTTAACACCAGTTATTAACATTATTATTAAAAATAATAATTAATATTAATGATAGCAATAGTAGTAAATATTAATAATAAATACCTGAACAAGTACTAACAGACTTGTTTTATTCTGACTCACCCTCACCCTCTGACACAAAGAACATACCTGCAAATTTTCTCATTTTAAATGCACAAAACAAAATGTAGGAGGTCTGGGAACCGAGTGCCGGGCAGTGACCGTGGCTCAGCACCACCCTCGCTGCGGCCGCCCGTGCAGGATGCCGTCCTCGCCCTGCAGCTCCGCAGTGGGACAGAGCAGAACGCACGGTGAGCTCCGGAGCACCGTGCACAACCACCCTGCCTGCGGAGAGCCCACGACTCTCAGCTTCAGCAATTACTCCTCTTTGCTTTCGTTTTCCAGATGAAAGAAACCCCAGAATTCAAAGCAGAATTCAGTCAAACTGCTTTTTTTTTTTTTTCCCCCATATATATGAATGCATAAATCAGCTCAGGGCACTCCAGGGTTTCAGGTTTTCAGGAAACACGACTTAGTTCTGCCTGAGAACGGGGAACGGTTAGAGCAGGGGAGCCGGTTTTCGGGGAGCGGACCCCAAGGAGGGGGTCGGGCTGTGGACTAGGACAGGATGAGGCTGCAGGGCTGGCCCCAAGCCACTGCGAGTGCCCGGGATGGGGTGCTGCGCTGCACCTTGTGCTGGGGCTCCGGGACATTTTTTTTCCTGCTGGGAATGGGGCTGGGCATGGAGCTGCAGCGGGGTATCCTGCCATCCCACCTGCATCCCCATGGACGGGCATTGGGAATGTGCAACCACACCGCACCAGTGTGTTTCTATATGTTCATTTCACAAAATATGAAAAATATTGCAACAGAGACATCCAAAAGTCATTTCTAGTCATATGGAGATGGCTCCTACAATGACTTCTCTCCGTTTTAAACCCCTAAAAGCTGCACAGATTATTTTCCTTTAAATAAGCAGAGTAATTAGATCTTTATCACTAAGGGAAGAAAAAAACTCTTCCTCAATGCCTGGTGTACCAACTCCTTACATTTCAGAACGCCTTTAGCGATTCGACAGAGTTCTGTCCGCTGGAACGCATGGCAGCAAGTCTCCTAAAGCAACACAAGATGACCATAAAGCCAGAATTTGGCATTTCCAGCCGCTTGGGGAGCGAGGAGAAATGCCATCAGGGAGCAAGGATGCTCTGCCATGCAGCAGGATGCTGGAGCACGCTGGGTCCATCTCCTGGGAACCCAGCCTGGGATCCAGCTGCTGGGACAGAGATGTCCCAGGCTGGGCGATGCTCCCCCCTGCACCTCTCACCACTCTGCAGAGCAACACGGGCACCAGAGGGAAGGCTGGAGATGAAAACAACCCTCGCCTCTCCTGAAGAGGTGGGAAAGACCCCCAGAAAGCCACCAAGGGCTGCAGACATCCCATTCGGCGCTACCTGGCACATTTGAAGCCTGGAGATGCTCACTTGGAGGATTCTCCTATCAGTCCCCAGCCAAACAGGCACAGGCAGAGGTAGCTGGTGTACTCGCCTCCCAAACCCAAGACGGGGCTCTGCAAGGCTGCGCACCTTGCTCTGCGCTGTCCCCGCAGCAGTCCCCCCGTCCTCCCACGCGGCGTTAGTCGGTGGCATGTTGTTCTGAGACACCACCAGCACCGTTCAGAGCCCACAGAGCTTCCCCGCCCATGTTGGTTTCCAACGAGGCTGAGAAACGGGCACAGAATAAGCAATCGAGAGCCGCAGTGCAGAGGAACCGTCTCCAGCACAGATGGGATCCTGCCCTACATTTAGACTGCTTCCCTTCAGTGGATGCAAATTTCTTCGCACAGACACAAATGCCAGGAATTAATGAGGATTTTTTGTACAGAAACTCCTGAACACCGACTCCGCACGCTGGAACTAAGGTTCAAGATACTTTCTGTGTACCAGCGGCAATTGCAACGACCCCTGATGTTATTTGTTCCCTTCTTCAAGGCAGGGCAGGCTGGCGGTAGCCCCCACACCTCCCTCTACACGCCACGAGCCAAACCAGGGTGGATGATCTCCTTTTGCTGTTATTTCATTTCTTGTTACCAAACATTAAGCTCATGGGAGCATCTGGATGAACTGTTGGGTTTGATTTCCTGTCTGCTGCAGGTCAAAGATTATGTCACCGAGAGTATATTTATCCTGCTAATTAAATTCAGACGGTTCCTCTTTTATTTCCTCCGCCCATCCTTTAAAGAAGAACTATAAAACCTCACTTCTGAAAAAAGCAGAAACACAAAACCCGACCACGTGCGAGCTCCTGCCGCGTGTGATGCTCTCCTCCTGCCAGCCACCGGCCATGGGATGGCACACGTGGGACGGAGCTGCTCCACGAAAACCAACCACCATGAGAACCGAGGCTAAACCCGGGCTGAAACACACAGTACGATCTAAGGTCACCTAACAGAAGGACATTCCTGTTCGAGAATAACCCATTCATCATTTTAATTCAATTTATTAACAATCCAGTTCATTAACAGTTCCTCTTTGTTGACATCCCTGGAGGCCAGGCTGCTCTTCTGCCCACCAGCCTCCCACAGCAAGGTGAGAAGGACCACTCAGCCGGGCCAGCCTGAAGAAATTCATTTTCCCAACCTACTCCTGCCTCCACGTCCACGTCACTGTGTCAACGCGATCAACCAGAACCACTGAAAACATCCAGAGCATCCTGGGCTCATCCCGTGCTGTGTACAACCGACACCTACAAAACATGACGCACAAGGGCGTCTTCTGCTGCAGAACCGCTCACATGGCCACTGGAGACCCACAGATGGGTAATGAGATCACCTACACAACAAATCATGGTATTCCAGGTAAATAAAGCCCTTTCCACCATGTAAGTGAGCACAAAACTCAACACAAGCTCCTGCCATCTCCAACAACTTCAATGGAAGGACCTCCATGCTTAAAACAAGGGCATTTGCCCAGTCCAGTGGTGTAGACAGACTTGTAATGCACCATGTTAATGACAAACAGAAGTCACAGCTGGTTTCTCCTATCTTTTTTCTTATCATGCCCTCATTTCCCTTCGCTGGCTCCCTCGGAGCGGGAGCACTAGGAGCAGAGGACGGCGTGGGTGGGGAGGACCTCACCGCCCTCCTGGCCGGTTGCGTGGGCTGGGGCTCCTGGTTTTCCTCGGGGTTTGGTGGGTTTGGGGTTGAATTTTGGTGATTTTGGTGGTGGCGGTTTGGAGGTGGTAGTGGTTGGATGATGAATGTCCTGCTGACGGCAGAAAGGGACTCAGGAAGAGGAAGGTCTTGGCGTTTCCCAACCACTTGGGATTTCTCTCATCTCTTGGGTCTGCTGGACGTGGTGACCCTGAACTCGTATCCCTCCACCAGGGATGAGGTCTGGAGAGGGACAGACCACAACCTGTGCCCAGGGGTGGCCCCCACAAGCCCTAAAACCAGGGAGGTGTGACCAGCTCCTCCGCTCGGGCAAGGGAAGTCAGGGCAGGAGCCGTGCTGCCCAAAAAAATCTCCTTTCTGCCCCAGAATGTCTCCTTTCTGCCCCTTCTAACAGGGGTGACAAAGCTGGGTTGTGCCACAAATGCGAAGAAAATCAATGACTTCAAGCCTGCTGGTTTCATCCTCGTCTAACAGAACCTGGGAAAATCAATCCATAAAGCTGAGGGGAGATCCGCTGCTTTAAAAAGGCAAAAAAAAAAGAAATCTGCCATTCAAAGCCCGCTGATGGATTAAGTTGTGTTTGCCTGGATCGCTCTCTCGTTATGGACTCAACAGATTTTGAAGAAAAATTAAGTTTCTCAGTTCAATCCACATAAAAATCAAAGTATTTGACTCAGAAGAAAGGGAATTTCTAAGGGGCTGGGACATGACGAAGTCTGCATCAAGACTGATCTGAGAGGAGAGCGTGACTCTCCTCTGAAAGCAACGCTCTTCCCCCCCCAAAAAAGCAGCAATAAAATCCCCAAAGGTTCATCCCCCGTTTTATCCTCCTGCCCTCATTTTGGTGGTTGCTAAAAGGCTCCCTGTGCCTCCTCCTCCTCCAAAAAAAAAAAAAAAAAACAGAAAAGAAAAAGAAAAAAAGGAAAGATACCCACAGTTGCCAAGGAAACCCAGCGAGCAGGGAACTGGCAGGGTTTAGCAGGACTAAAAAGAGCTCTGGGAAGCTGGTTAAAGTCACAATTAGAACTGGAGAGCCTCTGCCACGCGGATGGACAGACAGCTAACCTCCGTGCCCACGTCACCGCTGCCAGCTTGCCCTGCCCGGCTGCAAGAACCGCTCGCGACAGTGCAGCCACATCGTGTGCGAGGGGTACAACCCCTTGCTTTGCGCTCATCTCCTGCTTCTTTTGCTCTAATTACACGTGTGCACCATGCACCAGCTGGGACCATGGGGGATCCTGCGGGCTGCAGCGGGTTTTATTGTTACTGAACCCTGAGGATGGGCGCGAGAGCTGGCGCCGTGACACTGCTGTACAGGCACCAAAAATGAGAAAAAAAAAAACAGGAAACACCGGCTCCCCATATCTTCTTGCTGTTTTAATAAAAAGGAACCCAGGCCAAATTCTCATGCTGCTGCGGCATGGCAGGGATGAGGCCGGCTCCTGAATTTTAAATTACCCTGTGAAGACTGTCAGCCTCCTGCTTTTTCATCCAAGGGGGAGGACGGCTTCTTCCTTTCTCTCCACGTTAATGGTTTTTATAACAAAGACAGAAGAGGAGGTTCCAGGCAGAAGATGCTGTGGCCGGGGTCTGTGTGTGTCCCCAGCGATGGGCAGGAACCTCCTGGCTCTGCCCAGGAACACCATCCTGCACACCCTCCTCCTTTGGCGAGCACCGAGCTCGTGCTCAGGAAAAGATCCTGTTCCAGTTAGCCAATATTTACTAATTATACAAAAAAAAAAAAAGTCTTAAAAACTTCCCACCTACTTTTAGCTTTTACCTTTTTGAACGCACATAGTCTCCAGCTATTGAGAAAATATACATTCGAAAACACTGATTTTTTTTTTTTTTAATGAAACACAAGATGCTAACTCCACATAACCGTTGGACAGCTTCTGCCCAAGCCTCCTCAGTGCAAAGCTGGCTCGACAGGCAGGAGGGGGCATCTGGCTGAAAAAAAACTGCACTAGAGTGCCAGTTCTGGATATTTTTGTTACTATTTGTAAGAAAAAAGGTGAAATAACATAGACAATGACCAGGCTCTATGTCCTTAGGTACGAAACTAATAATACTATTTGCAAAATAAGAAAGAAAACTAGTATTTTGTTTCAAATAAAAACTCTTTTTTTTTTTTTAATGAAAATCCCACTCTACAGAAACAAACTACGCTTGGAAGTTATAATGTGATAACCACACATCTCGGAGGCTGAAAACTCCCCCTGACGCTCCGGCGGTGGCTCTCCCAAGACGTGCGATTACCAGATTATCCGGCATGGGGAGCGGCACTGGGCACGCGGCTCCCATGCCCTGCGCAGCCCGCGATGCTGGAACCTTGCGCCTGGGACTTACGAGATTTTCCGGCTCGAAGCCTCATCGGCAGAGCGCCAAGTGAAGCCGCTCCAGAGGCAGCTGGATGAAAAGCAGCTCTGGTGGCGTTTGAACCGAAGTCGCTCAGGCAGAGAAACCAATCTGACGGTGTGTGAAAGGTGGATGAGAGCAGAGGGAAGGATGCGGGAGAGAGAAAATCAGGGACAAGGGTTTCAAAGAGGGAGGGGAATGGAGGATGCGAAGAAGGAGACATTGAAATGGAAAATAAAAAAGGGAAGGAATAAAGGGGGGGGGGGATGGAAAAGGAAAAAGGATGGAAGGAAAGGAAGAGAAAAAATGTAAGAGGCACATCATGTATACCCGACTGATGCACTTCGAGGGTAGCTGCTCCCAAAGACAGAGCACAGGCAGGCATCCTCCTGCACGCACAGGGCACTACCACTGCTCTGTCACAGTAATTACAGATCAAAGGACCCAAAAAACACCAAAAACACCTTTGCAACATTAAAAAAAAATAAATCAACTGGTTAAGTGATTTCGCTGTGCTCCACAGCCTGTATCTCTTTAGCAGGACCATCCCCTGCACTGCCCGAGCTCTGGGAGCTCCATCTTCCAGGTACCCACCCGCTGCCGCGCAGGATGGAGGGGGAAGGTGCTGGCTTCCCATCACTAACGAGCCAGCGTCACCCCCGGCTGACAAACCAGCCCTGAACCTCGGCTGGGAGATGCAGGGAAAAGCTGCACGTCCTCCCTGGCTCCGTGTTTTCTGGACTCCTTTATGCTCACGGTACTGTGCGACAGAACTCCACAAAAGGCAAAAAAAAGCCAAAAAGCATCAGAGTGGATGCCATGGGGCACTCTGAGCTGTACCTGCAGGTCACAGCTGGGGTTCAGGATGTTCTATGAAACGTAACGGAGCTGACTGCCATTCAGTGCTGGGAAGCCATCCTGCCTTTTCCACCAAAAAACTCAGTATTGGGAACGAGAGACTTCACAGCAAAGCCTGGGCTGGTGCCAGAATGAACAGCAGGTTTGACGGATGGAAGTGGCCTCTTAAAATAAAAAAAACTCTTGTTCATGGCAGCACGGAAGGAATGTGCTGCTAGAAGAGACCTTTTTGGACGAGACACCAGATCAAAGCCCCAGACTGGCCGGGTCCATGGAAATCCTGAGACACTCTTTGAAGAAGAGGAATCGCTTCCCCTGCGCAAGCCACACGGTACCCGATGGAAACGTACGGCGCATCCTTAGATCACTGTGCCGTTGGAAACAGGTTATTCCTGCCTCTTCCTCAATTTCTGTGTGATGCTGCCCCATGCCACTAGCTTAGCACTTCTTTCCACCCCAAAACCACCAGCACCATGACACATTTCCTACAGACGTCAAGCCTATCCCGCGAAAAGAGGGAAGATGAAAAATATTCTCATGGGAAAAAACCATCCTGACCCTCCTCAGGCGGGCACCTTACCGTAAAGCCGAGTGCCTGCCGGAGCGGGAAACGCTGTTGCCCACCGGCGAGGGTAGGTTGCTGCCTCGGTGCAGGTCCTCGATAGATCGGCTCCACGGTTTGGACTTGTCCACCGAGTTCTCCACGTTGTTCTCCAAACTTTCAAAGTCAAACCTGAAAGGAAATGGAAATTTTGACGCCGGGTCAGACAGCAGAGATGCACAGAGCGTTTCCCCTCCTCTCCAACAGCTGCAGATTTCAGCAGAACCCAAAAAATTACAAAAAGAAAGGAAAAAAGCAACGCAAGCTCCAAACGCACAGTGCAGCAAGCTGGGACCCCGACAAAGGCAGCGGCTGACCGCACCGGCACCGTTTCAGGAGGATCAAACCGCTCCGTGCCATCCTACTTCCATGCAAAATAAATCCAGCATTGGCCGCTTTGCTGATGAAATGATGGTTTCCCTGCCTTGGGAAACCATCCTTCCCTTGTGCTGCTATTTCAAGTTAAAAATTGCCTGTTCCCCTTGCAGCTTTTGAGGTTATTACTCATTTGGAGAGGGGAAAAACCCAAATGCATACATTTGTATAATTTCAGGAAGAAAGTCTTTGCACAAACACTCCTTTCTGCTGCGCGCAGTTTTTTCCAGTGTCGGTAACATTTTAGAACATATAATTTTCCTTCATTAATTTTACTGCAACCCCGCAATAAATCTCTTTTTTTCTGTGCAATGATATACATGGATGTGATGGCATCTTTTCTAAAAATAAAATAACAGCTCTCCTCACTTTGAGTTTTTAACCTACTGCTTCTTTTCACACAATTTTACATAAAAAACTTCTGCCACAATATCCCCAAGTGAAAGCTGGTGGATAGACAAAACCAGATCCTCAGCTGAACATCTATCTCAAATTCTGTGATATAACGACCAATAAAAGCCTTTTTTCCACAATTTAACAGAGTACATTTAATGATTTATTACCCAAATGACTACACCTGACTCCCAGCTCAGAATCGCAAAAGCTCCTTTTCTCCTCTTCCCAACCTGCAAAACCACCTTGAAATTCCCCGTTACCCTGCAGCTGCCCAAGGATGCTGACAACCCTGCTGGCCAGGAGCAGCT
Organism: Syrrhaptes paradoxus; assembly: GCA_013400615.1. Lineage (NCBI taxonomy): Eukaryota > Metazoa > Chordata > Aves > Pterocliformes > Pteroclidae > Syrrhaptes > Syrrhaptes paradoxus. Next base: position 249,702 of record VZTO01007567.1, on the reverse strand, counting down.
GTTAACATCTGGATGCCGCTTTGAAGGCGGCGGGCAGCAGGACAATTTCCTGGGGTCGGGCACTAATTGCAAAGCAATTCCTAAGGACGCCCACACGCTCCCACGCATCCGCTGAACGGCTTTGCACTGGCACCCCCAGACGGTACCCAAGCTAAAAAAGAATACTAAAAATAAAATAATCAATAATACTAAAAAATAAAAAATAATAATCAGTGCGAGATATAGTTCTGGATGAACGTTAGCCTTCCCTCTGCTCTGAGGCATGCCCACAGCACTGTACCATGCGGGGAAGCTGAGCATCCCCCGCGGTGTCTCCCTCTCTTGCTCTGCCCGGCAAGCCCAGGGAGCACCAGGCACGGCTTACTTACGTGACTGCGTACTGTGCAAAGGACAAGTACTCCACCAGAACATCCAGGCCTTTGTTCTCTTCGTTCAGGAACTCCCTGACCCATCTGTTAGAAAAATTAGGAGACGTTAGAGCGTGTCACAGGCTTTGGGCTGGAATCCTGTCAGATAAACCAGAGACAGACCCACGGCAGGAAAGGCTGGGCAAAGCCTGGCTTTCTCACTTGGGAAAATCACAGAATCACAGAAAAGAGGGTTTTAAAAAAAAATACTGTTCATTATTTAGAGGAATTTAAAATAGAGTCCTTTAGAGGACTTGACAAATGCACTGAAACAGGCTTTTCAGCAGCACTAGGGTGGGAAAAACATTCCAAAAAAAAAAAAAAATTAAAACAAGCTATGCACACTCTGCATAGCTCAGAAAATAGTTGTTTGCCCTAAGCACCGAGCTCCAGAGCTGGTAAGTGCCTTTCCCCCCCCCCCAAGAAGCATTGCTGCAAGAGGGCCATGGATGTGCCGGGGTCCCAGAGAGGGAGCAGCTCTTCCTCCCACAGCTTAGCCACCCGTGTTTCCTGGAAACAGGAGCAGCATCCTGGACAAGGGATGTCACTGAGCTGGATGTACGGTGTGGTCACGGAGCAAAACGCGGAAGAAACCTTCCCAGCTGATGTCCTGAGACCCAAAGCAGGGGCTGAGACCGGTGGAAAGATGGATGGGAACGGCGTATTTGATAAAAAAAATTGAATTCTCCAGCTATTTTTTTATTTTTGCTATTTGAGACGAATATTTTAAAGTTACAAAACCGCGTGGGATTTTTTTACGGATATATTTGTAGCTGCCATGCTATTGCTATTCTAGGCACAACTGTGCTCACGGTTGCTCCGGCTGACTCGGGGCTTGCAGAAGTCAACTGCAATCTTTTCCCAGCCTTCACAGAGATGTGGATGAACCCCACCACGAAAGGATTGGAGCTGAATTATTCTCCTGAGGTGCCCAGCTCGCCCTTAACTGAGCCCTTCAGGCTTTAAGGATCAATCAAGCGGTATCACTGCTTGACACGCAGAGAGATATTTTCTCAAAGACATCCATCAGTAGATGTAAAAAAAAAAATCTTAAGACTAAAGATCATCAAAAATTCTTACCCGATGTGATTTGTTCTTAAGGAAATCTCCAGTTCTCGGAGTACTTGAGTAGACTCTTGGACTCGTCTTCTGAATTTCTGTAATTGAGTGAGCAGGCAAAAATAACAATTAGATTCATTAAAAACATCAACATCTCAGGCAGTACAGAACAAATAAACAGAACATGGAGGTAAGCTGAGAGCCCCTCCAGATCCTGAGGAATGCAACAACAATAGTCCGGCCATCCACAAAGACATCCCCAGAAAATAACTTCTGTTCCCTTGCACACTTTTGAGTTTCCAGGATTAAGAAAATTAAAAGCCTGTAGAGATAAACATTCGTTAACAACGACAAGCTCTGTTCCAGTATCAAACCCTCCACAGAGCACTGCAGCATTTGGGCATCACCCTCAGCCTGGCGCCTTCATCTCCCTTTTGTGACTTTACGCCCACACCCTGAAACCTGCCACGACTTCTACAGAACCACCAGACCTGCGGGTGAGAGCCCATAGCGAAACACACGTGTGCTGCCATCCGCACGCTTCAATAGTTTGCACACATTCAGATCTATCTGCAGGAGTAGACGCTGGGAAAAGACCATAAAACGGGGGAAATCAAAGACTGGGCAGCGAGGAAGCAGACAGGAGATGAGGTTTTGTGGCATCTCTGTAAGTGAGCAGAAAGGGTGACCTGGGAGAACCTCACTGGGACGCAGCGAGAGCACTGGTCATGGCAGAAGACCTCTAAATGCATATCAACTCGAGTTGCGTTGAGTGGCTTCTCTCCATCCTCTGCACAACCAGCTCACGGCAGGGCTGCAGGCAGAGAGCCAGCGATGCCTCCTCCTTCTCCTCTTCTTCCTCCTTCTTCTCCTCCCCATCCTCCTCCTTCTCCTCACCCAGCTGGGAAAGCCGTCGGCTTCTCTCCTGCCCGGGTACCAGCGCAAAGGCACTGGAACAGCTGGATACGTTATTCTGGATGGACAATGGTAACCATCTCGGAGTTGTAGCACCTAACGACCAACCAGGTCATCGGTTATGGCAGACACAGACTCGATGTGCTTGGAAAGGGTTTATAAATGCTCAAGATGCAAGCCAGAAGGACCACGCTCGGAATACCAGGGCAGTCAGGGTTTGCTCTCCGTGCACCACAATAAAATCACGGGGACTACCCGGCAGCTAACAATTCTCAGGAGTTCATTTATTGAGGCGAGGACGATGAAAGGACAGGATTTACCCTACCTCGCTGACCTTGGTGGAAACCATCAGCTGCCTTTTTCCTCAGGGTTTTATTACCCCCTCGTTAGCCCCACTGGCTCACCAAACCCCAGCCCAGAGAGCCACGGGCAGGCTGACATAGGTGGCTCGCTGTGAAGTCCTAGCAGACACGAGGCACTATTAATTTTGACTTTAAAATAGGTAGTTGAGGACAGACATACAGCTTCTCCGGACCCCAGTTAATTAGCTCAGTCATGCAGAGCCTCGTCTCCTGAGACACTCTACACAATACAACTGCAAGCGATATCCAGCCTTACCGCTCTAGAAGCAACGGTAAAATATTGGTGGCTGGGAGCCTGGGATGGGAGGGCAGGAACCAGCAGGATGTCCCCATGTGGGAACATCATCCCCCATTTGAGCTTTACTGGGCTCCAGGAGCCACCAAACCCCAATTTCTTTAAAAATGTCTCATTTCAACACTTTCATTTTCCCATTCCAAAACTCAGCTCAGACAAAAAAATTATCTTCCTGGGAAGAGCCATTATGGCCCCAATTAGCAGCCCAAACGCACATTTTCCTGAAGGGTTTGGAGCCGCCTTCTCTTGGTCATGCCGATGATCACCAGCAAAACCGCCACCACCACCCCAGTGGCAGCAATAATCCCGGTAAGATGACCTCTCCCCGCAATACTGCGCACCCGTCCAGAAGCCCATCTGTAAACCTTTCCGCCGGGGCTGAGGAAAGGCTGCTGGTGATACGGAATAACGCGACAAAAGAGAGGAACTCAGCCGAGTTATTTTTAGGCTCCTTCGGTTTTGCCATTTGTCATGGGACCCTTTGAGCGCTATTAGGATAAGAAAGGCTCCAATGTGTGCGCACAGAGCAACCGCACAGCAAAGCCAAACACTCAACGAATTTCAAAAACCCTGCAGGAGAAAAAAACACAAAGACCTCTGTTCACTTTTTTTTTTTTTTTTTTCCCCCCAAAAAGCTATAATCAGCTACAGGCAAATTTAAAAATGTTTCCTGCTAAACGGTTTCCTACTCCTTGCCGGTGCCCCAACAAGAGCAGCACTGTCACAAGACGTGACCCTGACGCCAGGAGCCAGTGATGGGAGCACAGGGTACCCCTCGTGCAGGGATGCAGGAGCATCTCCACCGCGGCCAGAGCTGGCCCTGGCCTGGAAGCCCCGTGTCAGGATCCGTATTTTACTGCAGGGCACCAACCTCAGCGAATTGTACGGCGAGACAAAGCCGCAATTGTCCAGGACAAGGCAGAGCGCTCAATGGCAGGCTCTGCTCTGCACTCGCTGCCTTTTTTTTTTTTTTTGCTTTGTTTTGGGGCTTTTTTTTTTAAAGGCTATTCTAAACTATCAACACAGGATGTGAGCTGGGATCCAAAGCGGTTAAACACAAAAGGTTCAGCGACAGTCCTGTAAATGGGATGTAGGTTCACGGTGATTCTAAAATCCCGGGGGTTGCTCTGAGCCCATCGGAGCAGCGCAGAAACAGCAGAAACCAGCCACCAACACCGAAACCACGCTCAGGGATGCTCCTGTGAAAGAGTGGGTGACTCCTTCATGAGTGATTAACAAACTATTTCGGACAAAATAATATGCAGAAGGATGGATGAGGCTCTGCCATGGAAATACACCCCAGGTTACTGAACCTTCGTCAAGCAAACGCCCAGAGAAAAGGGCTCAACGCTTCCACATCCCTGCGTGAGCCCAGCACCATCCGGCAGAGGTTCATCCCCCACCAGCACTGCCCACGCGGGAAGCCAGCCCGAGCGCAGAGCCCAGCGATAATTTGTCAGACTATTTACTGAAGCTGAAGTTATTAAAACAAGTTGTTCCTCGTGTCAGATGGTCCTTTCCTTTGCAACATCTGTTCTCCTTCCCCAGCCGTGAAAACCGCGGAGTCCTCCCAGCCTCTCTTCGCTTCTCTCCGCAGTTTGTTAGATCTCAGAGGCTCTCCTACACAAAGGCAGGAAGGAACCCGGACCCTGGGACCATCCTCGCGGAGGAACGAGGGATGGGGGAGAGGAAACAGGATGCTCCTCACCTTCCTGGTGACAGCCGGGTCCAGATAGCCCTTCAGCTTCTGGATGTACGTATGGGGAGGGTTCTTCACTTGAAACCTTTCCTGCAAAGGACAGAAGAAGAAACATCAGCCATGTCATAACACCTTCTAAACTGACTTACTATATACACAAAGTGCACACACATATAAACAGCACAGATTTATAATGTACATACCCTACATTCATAAATATACAGCCTACGCATACACAACATACATGCAAATAAAATATCTAGACATGGATCCTGATATTCTGAAATTTGATGTTTATATAGGATGCATAAAAATATACCGTACATATCCAAGGAGAGTTGTGAATTGGAGTTACACATACAAACACACACCCCTGAAACAACGGGGTCCTGCCCGTCAGGAGCCCTGAGGGGAACGAGAAGCGTTGGAAGAGCAGAGACTGTCCATGACTGATGGAGAGCCACCACCCCAAAACCTGAGACACCTTTTTCCTCACTTGGAACAAGCCTAAAAACACTCCCCACGGTGGGAGAAATCCCATCATTTCACTGCTCAGCCTCCAGAAAAACGAACGCAAGAGCAGCACGCCAGCAATAAACAAATAATATTCTAACTCCATGATATAAATTGGATTGTCTGTAAGTTTCCATGCGAACCACGACCAGCGCTGTCTTTATTCCCATTACGAAGCACGCACGAGGCTGGCCAGCCCTCGCGGCACGAACGATGCCCACCTCGTCCCCAGCCCTGCCCAGCCACCACTGTCCATCCTGCGCCCAAGCCCAGCAGCATCCCGCTTCCCAGGGCAACACAACGCGTCCATCACTCCTTGGGGTCAGCTCCCCACGTTATTCCTGCCCGTACAGGGAGCACGTCGGTGGCTGCACGGCCAGCCTGGAATTTATCCGACAAAGCTGCTGGGAAACACGAGTTGTTCTGCGAGGAGCAGGCGATGTCCAAACCTGTTAAGAGCATTACCAAAAGCTCTGATACTATTTGTATCTTGGAAGAATTTTAAGCTATTCTGCCCTTTCCCTTGAGGAAAGATCTCATAACAATTTCCTCCCGAAATTTCGCATTTTATAACTGATATTTGAAACCTCCCTTTACTAGGTCAGGAGGCAATTCTGACTGGATTATCTGAAAGTTATTTCACCATGAACAGCACACCGCTGCCCAGTCACCAGAACAGGGCCTGTTATTATCTCGCTGCCTGCTGTAAAAGAAGTAATGCATCGTGGTCAGGAGGAAAAAATGAACAGAAAAAAAAATCTGCCCTGTGGTCCCTTAGCCACAGGCAAGACAGACAGCAGACATTTCTTCCTGCTTTTACAACTGGATTTTTTTTCCATCCACCTTGTACGAGCCAAACACAGCGCTGGAACTTGGCATTTCCTTTTCCTCTAAAAAAAAAAAACAGTTCAGGGGGTCCAGGGGTCCAACAGTCCCTTTCATACCCCTGTCATTAAATCTGCTGCTAACTGGGACTGCTGCCGGTGCGCTGGGAAAGACAGAGGCACGAGACAGACGCAGGGAGATACAGACAGGTTTGGAAACGGGGTGTCAAGGCTCCATCGTCGTCCAGCTCCGGGGTGCCAAGGCTCCATCATCACCCAGCTCCAGGGTGCCAAGGCTCCATACTCGCTCAGCTCCGGGGTGCCAAGGCTCCATCGCCCAGCTCCACCGGCACAAGCAGAAACCATCAGCCACGTGCCCAGAGGGTCAGCTCTCGCATCCGGCTCCATGAAAAAGGGGAGCAGGAACACCTACGGGTGTCAACAGGGACTTTAAAGGAAATTTTTAAAAAATAATAAAATAAATAAAAGCACATAAAATAAATCAGTTAAAAGAATAAGATGTTGATATTTGAAATATCACAACCGCTGGCTTACTTTTTGCACTTTTTCCAGCCCACTGCCAGGCCAGTCTCTCGGTCAGACCGACAGCCCCTCGGGATACTGGGGACCGGGTCTTTACAGTGGGCATAAATGTAAGTTATTTAGGAGCAATTTCCACCCATTAAACCATTTTAAAATTTATTCACGCTGGCAGAGAGACCAGAACCCCCCTCTGCTGTAAATGAGAACCCGGCTTACTGCAGACCAGAACGAGCTACAGCTCCACGAGCACATTTAGCAGTCCGGGATGTAGACACTGTACATTTTTGTTTGTTTTCTTAAACCCCAGCTGTAATTACACATTTATGTAACAATCTCGACATTAAAACAGTCGCTGCTCCTTCCTGTACAGGGGAATCCGTTGGGTGGAGGATTTTGAAGGCACTACCCACCAACAGCAGACACCAGCAATGCCCTAGCTAGCGACCCAAGAACCACTCGTGGCAAACACCTACTAGTCCTGGAAATATTTTTACAGCCCCTTAAAGTGTTTTTTTCTGCTTGGGAATGCCGTGAGGGGTTAGCCTTTACAACTGCCCTTTGCTGGCTGTGGTTACGGTCTGGGTTTGTCCAGCTTTAACTGGCTGATGCATCGCAAGCTGCAAGAACGGGGCTTGGTGCTGCTCCCCGTTGCCTCCAGGACACCCCCGCCACCTGCTCACAGCCATTGTCCTCCAAAAAACTGCTGCTCGTTGGACCGGGAAGACTGCAGACCGACATTTCACTTGCCATGAGTGCTGGAAGTGACCGTGGAGGTTGGCCAGCCTAGGGTCCCCTCAAGGTCCTTCTGGTCCCTCTTCCTCACCTCCTTGCAGAGGCTGGCCAGCACCCAGGCACTGCTCTTCACACCCAACCCACTTGCCTTAGATAATGTAAATAACGAGTTAAACATTGTAAATAACGAGTTAAAAATTGTAAATAATGAGTTAAAAATTGGGATAAAAGCCCCTTTCTTACTTGAGAGATTGCGGAGACTCTAAGGCAGCACACAGAGGAGCTCATGCCAGGAGCCAGAGAGCCACCAGACGTCCTGGTCCCCAGCACCTCCCTTCAGGGTAACAAACTATGAGAAATCAGGGAAAAAGCTCAAACCCGGAGCACAACAGGGCTCCTGTGCTTCTGCCCGGCGACCCCAGAATTATCACTTTCTTTTCCTGATGGATACGGAAAAAACAGGGCTGGGGGGGCTTTACTTCAGCAGCAAAGCGGAACTGCCCGATTTCTGCATTTCCTCTGCCATGGGATCCTACAAAGAACTCAACACATCTCTTGTTCAGCCCAATCTGGAAAACATTTCAATTCTGTAACCAGGAAATTATGGCTTTTACAGAGATCTTCTGCTTCCAAAAACATTCAGGACATTTTCTGCATTAGTGACATATGTTATTATTATTATTATTACCCTCGCTAACTTGTCTCATTCTTAGGATTCGCACACGAGGGAAGCACACAGCACATCCAACGCGGGGTCCAGGCGGGTCGGAAACCCCCACACAACTCCCAGGAGGTGTAACAGCCAGACAGGGCTTTATGTCCCTTTATATGTCTTATTATGGAATGAAACGACACCAACCATTCATCTCTGAAAAAATTTGGAGGCAGAAGGATCCATTTCCACCACTATCAATTTTCTGAAAAAAATAGTATTTCTGCAAGGGACCCGGCCGAGCGGCAGCAGAGCCGCAGACGCTCCCTCCGAGGCCGGGGATGCTGAGCCTCAGACCCCCTGTGCGGGTACCTCCGATGCTCCATCGCTTGCTGTCTCATTTTCGGTGAGCAACCTCTCTCAGGGCCAGCAAGTAAGATAAATGATGCCATGAGCGTCTCTACCATCCAAATGCTCATGAGTTCAACAAACTATTGGATTTTCCAGCCAGTTTCACCCAGAGAGCTGGAGCACTTGGGGACTGTCACATCACAACCTTCTCCCCTGGGGCCGTGTTTCCCAGTGCACCCTTTGAGGCACAAACGAACCCTAAAGCGGAACCCGGCGCCCCACCAACACAATGCACGTGGCCTTGTTTCAGGGGAAATTGTCCGCAGTGCTGGCGTGGAGGGGCGCGAGCCCCCGGGAATTAAAGCAGAGGGATGGCGGAGGACCACCTGCCCAGGAACCCATCGCCATCCTGGCAATCTCCTTGCTGGCCACCAGCCTCCAACACTGCAGCACCTGGAACTGGAAAAGGGAGAGAGTCCTCCAAACACCTCCATGAGGATATTTTGGATGTAAATCGCACAACTTTCCTCTTCGGTCTCTTAATTCCTTATTCCCCACACACACACCTGCAATGTCTCCAAAGGTGAGGACACGGTGACGTCCCTGCCACCACTTGCCATTAGAGGGCAACGAAGAACTTTGGAAGATGTCCCCAACCTCCTCCCTCTCCCTCCGTGTCCCCTCTGGAACACCCCATGGGAGCAGCTGGATAAAGAGGCGCAGAGTACACGAAAAAGACATCTCGCCATGCCGGGAAACAGAATCCTCTTCCCTGGCTGGATCCTTTCCAGCGCTCGCCCCCTCAGATGACCATCGCTTGGCCCTCTCCAAGACGGGCAACAGGTCTACCTGCTCTGCTCCTCGTAGGCTAAGCCAGAGGTGGGGACACCAGCTTCGGGACACCAGCAGCAATGCTCAGATGAATTGCAAGGTTCATAGACAACGGAGCAGAAAAATGAGTCCCCCACAATCAGCCTAGCAACCCTTACAGGGGGATGCACAATCCTACTCTACAGTAGATATTATTAGTAGTATTATTATTATTATTCCTACTACTACTCTACTACTACCTCTATGATGAGACTGGTAGCTCCCCACTTTCATTAATCTCACTTCTGCAAAAATTCCTTCTAGGGGCCAAACGCTCTCCCCTAATATTCTCAAACTATTTCACAGACAAACGGCCATGATCTGCTTTACAGACTATTTAGCAAATGTAATTTAAGAGCAACCTCTGGGCCCTTCTTCCTTTCAGACAGAAGCTGGAAAGCAGTACAGGAGAGTAAAAGTTAATTTCCTCAAGCTGCGACATCAATTTACATCCTCAGTCCTTCACTAAGCAAAAACGGGTGAAAATGCTGGAACGGGTGATACCAAAGGAAAACAGCAGTCAGAATCCGCATCCACACCCAAAACATCCATTCTGGAGGAAATCTATTCCTGGAAACACTTTTAGCCACGCGCCGTAATGGTGTGGACAGATATAAATATTTCACAGCCCGTACACTGCATTCTGGTGCTTTCACAGACCCCCCTCCCCGCTGCTCTCATGCACAGGAGCTGGCAAGCGCCCGCCGGGACTGCCAGGGCAGCCGGGGAGCTGCGACTGCCCACGGACACGCAGCCCCGCGCTGCACATCCTGTGGGACAGCCGGACCCCGGCAGGGTGACACCCCGTCACCTCCAGGGATCCCGGCAGCGCTGGTTCCAGCTCTCCCAGCGATGGGAAGCAGACTCATCCCAACCCGGGGGTGGCCTTGTGTTGTGCAAGGAGCTATTAAAATCCGTCATGACTCCAGATCGCAGATTTCCTTCCCTGCGTTTCCAGCTGCTCGTCCCTCCTATCTTGCTGGAGAGTTGGGGAGTGAATCAGCAGCAGCTGTGTGTCGCAAAGGGTGGATCCACTCTGAGGTGGGAGTTTGCACATCCAGGCTGGGATAGAGCTGCTTCTGCACAGCGCACGCGGGCTCCGGCACACAGCTCACGCCTCCCTGTGCACGCTCCCAGCAAACACCCACGGAACTAATCCCTTCCAGCAGATTGAGCAACTCGGGCAGTGTCTCACCAAACTGAAGCTTTAAATAGCTCAGTGCTTTAGGTTTTCTGCACAAATAGCTCAGTGCTTTAGGTTTTCTGCGCAGAAAACTCACGGAAAAGAGCAAGTCATTCTTTACGGTAGGTGGATTTTATCAGAGGCTCCGCCACTGTAACAGCTTAATAGGAAATGTCCCACAAATCTATTCCTGACCTCACAGCATGACTGTGCCTCCTGCCAAACTCTCATCCCGGTGCCGCTGCGTTTACATTTCAAGGAAACATCCCACTTTCCCAGTCCTGGATCAATTCTTTCCATCAGCCATTACTTTTGAAGCTTATGGCAGAACCTGATTTTGCTGTTGGCTCGCCAATCCACATCCTACCTTCTGCACTCTACTCTTTCTCTCAATAACGCCGTTCCTGTTCATTCATCACGGCAGAGACAACCTGTTAATTGTTCTAATTGCTGCCCAGCCCGCACGCAACAGCAGGGCTCACACAAAGGATCCCCCAGCATATGGTGCTGCTTAATCTGAGCTTGTTGCTCAGCCTCCGGAGGCGAAGGATTCAGGCTGGAGCATCCCTTGACCGTCCTGGAAGGTGACAGCTACCGCCAGCTGCGACGATGGTTCGTGGTGGGGAAAGCCAAATGCTCGCTGGATCAAGATCATTCCTCCATGTTACAGCGGTGAAGACAGACCAAAGTCCGAGCACTCGCTGCGAGGTGATTGCAGGGCAGCCTCTTGGAGCCTGTGCTGGGCAAAGCCAGCAGCACCCACCACTGGATGCTCTTACGCATCCGTGATATTGCTCCATGGCAAAAAAGGGAATTATTACTGCGAGGCTTCTATGAGCACAAGCCCAAAGAAATGAATGTTTGAAACTATTCCAATATTTGTCCTCTGCAAGGTCCCTTTCCAAGCCCAGGGACGTTGCTGACGACACCCAGTCGGTGCTCTCAGCGAACGGGATCTCTGCCAAAAGCCCCCCGGACCACCCTCACCTGGTCACAGATGAGCTCCCACTTCTTCTCGTTGTCGTACTGCCGCAGCAGCCGGGCTTTGTCGGGCGGCAAGTTCATCGCATTCTGCAGAGAAAGAGAAAGCAAATGTGAGGGACCACAAAGGGCTGGGGCTCTGGCGGAGTTGGCCACAAGCAAACCAAGGCAACGTGGCTGCGGTTGCTTCAATTGTTTTATGTGAATCCCTGTTGACAGGGTTATTCAGAAACATTCCCTCGAAATGTCGTCTTTGGCCCCAAAAGTGCCAGTGAATCACCAGGCGGGGAAGGGCAGGGCTGGGACCACGCTGGCACGCAGGAGGTGAGCGACCGCAGCCCGGGAACAGCCATCTCCATCCGGAGGAGAGGACACGGTGCATGGGTCCCTGCGGGGCTCTGCATCCCCTCCTGCACCCCCTCTTCCCTCTGCCTGCCCCCCCAGCACATCCAAGGGAAATGCCACCTCATCTCATTTCATTTCAACAGCGGGGCACAACTCAGGTTTTCAAATGTCACTGTGCGCAACCTTATCTGGATAATACAGATCCCGGATGGGTGCTGCCCACCGGGAGGTTGATGCTATTCACCCACAACAAGATAACAATCCTGAGACTGGATGACAACCTGCAGGACGGAGCCAGGAGCGGGGAGCGGTAGCAGCTGGAAGATGCCTATCGTTGGCTGGCTCCTGCGACGTCAGCTGAGATACCGGCTGCCTCGGGTGGGGCGGCACAGACGGGCTACTGGCTCCCAAGGCAGTTTCCCCAAGAGCTGTGTCTCTAAATGTGCGGCATAACTGTCGTGCTTCCCAGAGAACCCAGGAATGCCTCGAGAGCTCTGCAAACACAGAGTCTGAAGGGCCTCCCTATCAGCCCAGCGGCATGCAGCAAGGTGAAGTGGCCGAATGAAAAATGTGCTGAGCATCTCTTAGTCTCCAGCACCGCTCGGTCTCCAGCACTCCTTGATCTCCTGCACCCCTTGGTCTCCAGCACCCCTCGATCTCCGGCATCCCTCAATCTTCAGCACCCCTGGATCTCCAGCACCCCTTGGTCTCCAGCACCCCAGGATCTCCAGCACCCCTTGGTCCCCAGTTCCGCATTTCCAGACCAGCCAAGTTATCCCCCAGGAACCCTTCAGGACCACAAGCTGCTGCTGATGGTCCATCCCACCTGCTGCTGGTACATCTCCAGCAAGAGCAGAGCTACTGTTCCACCTTCCATGGTAAAAAGGCTGCAGGAGGCACACAAAGATGCCAGAACCAAGGCTGTTAAATAACCCTGCAGGGAAGCACCCACCTTCCCAACCCGTGCAATCGGCAGTTTTACATGTTAATTAAAAACAGGCTGACGCAGGGATTCCCAGAGACACTCCGGACCCATCCTCTGCTCTGGCGGGGCTCAGCTCAGCCTGCTGACTCCCCAATCTACTCACCCCGAATGATACACCACAAAACCAAAAAGTGACTCCTACAAACTGAGACACGGGGTGATAATGCCACAGTGGTAGCCACACCTGAACGCAGGCAGACACAGGACATCCTGCGTATCAGATGGAGTCATAATTAAAGAATTTCAACACCTCTGTTAAGCTGTCATGCATCAGGAATCAGTGTTTTTAAAGGACATCATCAGAAACGGGCTCAGCTCCAGGAGACCCACAGGGAATCCCGCTCTGGTACCAGGTCCCAGCCCTGGATGGGGACTGCAGGTGACATGGTCGATCCCTGTATCGCTGGGGATGGTGCTGACGGCACCAACAGGCACCGCGACACCCAAGCAAAGGGTGTTGAAGGAGAGCCGAGAAGGCAACTGGCAGTGGCTGCCATCGATGGCAAAGCTTCCAGCACTGCTTCAGGCTGAGCACCGTGTCCCCAGCGCAAAGACAAGGCTTTCGTATCCCAGCGCTCGGGTACGATGCACGGCCACCTTCCCCTACAGCTCCCCAGGGTTTTCACGCCTTGGCTGCCCTGCTAACCGGCTGGACAGCTTGCTCACAGACACACTCAGCCCAAGGGGGGGGCAGCCGCAGGGCCAGGGCTGTTCCTGAAGCACCTCCATCACGGCCCCAGTTTCACATTTCCATCTCCCAGGCTGGAAACTAGGAGGGCTGGGGCGTGATGCAGGAGCAGATGCAGCATTCCCGCCCGCGGGCAGTGAGAGCTGCAAGGAGGAGGCAGGGCGGAGGAGCAGAGGCTGCTGCAGCCATCTGCCATCCGGTGCTGGAGGGAGCATCCCAGGTGGGGCTCTGCGCAGGGGTCCCCTTGCCCGAGGGCATCCCTGGACCACCACCTCCCCTCCCACTGCCATGTCCTGCCAGCGCCACAGGAACAATGATGCATGCCCCAAACACTGTCCTTCTGCATCCTGGGTGTGACAGCAAATGCCTCCAGTTACCGGGAGCAGGGTGGACCCCCACGGGACCCCACTGGTGCACACAGGAACCCGGAGGGAGGCGAGGACAGCGCAGCTCTCCAGCCCATCTCACGGTCTGCACGCTGCAGATGTATTCGCTGTAGTCCCACAAGACCTCACCTCCCTCCATCCGGGCTGACGACCATCACCCACTCCTGGGGATGCCCTCCACCACTCCTGGGGATCCCCTCCACCCCTCCTGGGGATGCCCTCCACCCCTCCTGGGGATCCCCTCCACCACTCCTGGGGATCCCCTCCGTCACCCTGCTGCTGTGCTGACTGCTCTCCCCAGTGCTTGTTTCCCAGCAGATCACAAATACTCTTCCTTTTGCTCATCTGTGCTGTCACCCCGACAGTATTTATAGGCTGTGATGGTATCTGTGTTTGATTCTCCTCTGGGCTCTCGCTGCATCTTATCAGTTCTAGTTATCATTTGAATGCACTGCTTGGTATTTTTCCTGGGGCTTCCCTTCCCTCTGAGGATGCAAACAGATTTCACAGCCACGCTAAATCTCAACCGTAGGAACAGCTTCACTGTTTACCTGCAATGCACACTCCTCGTCAGACTCTGATCTTACAGCTCACCAGCTCACCCAGCCCGGCTGGTGCCTGGACAAGAAACCTGCTGGGAAACCTCTGCAGGGTTCAGTCCTGGCCAGGGTTCAGCACAGAGGAAAGCAAGACCCAGGCAGCAGGTTCCAGCGATCCCATTTTGAAATGAACTAATCCTGCTCTCATTCTGAAAGGTAAATTATTCTGCTCCACGTCGTTTTGCTGCATGCAACCATCCCAAGTATTTCAACAATTACCGCCCTGGTCTGACTGGGACCATTATTTGTGAATATATTGTGTGCAACCAGGTTCCAAGCTCTCTGCAAGCGGTGGATGATCTGCACCAGATTCAAAGCAGTTCTGAAACCTGCTCGTGTGCCATTACCGTGCCACGGGAGAGGATGCTCTGCTGGGACACACGGCGCGGGTCACCCCCGCAGCCCCTTCCTTTGTCTCTCCTGGAGGGAACTGGGAAGGAAACTCCCACCCCTGCTGCCTGCTGGTGCTCTGGCCTCAGCACACATGCGGTGAGGAGGTATGAAGGCACTTGGACCAGGAGGGAACGCACCTGGACCAGGGCTTTTCAGGCTGGCAGAGTCAGTTGGACATTAACTTTTTACATTTTCTACATAAATCAGTGTGAACGGCTTTCTAGCAACCGGATCAAATTGCACTCGTTTACTGGAAACTCTCGCAAGACGTTCCCACGCAGAACCCCAGGCTCTCCGCTTGCAGGTTTATTTCTGCAGCCGTGCGCTGCATCACGTCTCCTGACCCCCCGGAGCTCCCCGTCCCTCGGCTCGGCCCCAGTACTCCTGACCCCGCTCAGCGTACGCCTTCGGCCAGGCTGTCGGTGGCTGTCCCAAATAACCCACTTCTTTGTACAAAATAACACGAGTGGAGGTCGTACCTTCTCTAAACCCTGGACTAAGGCTGTTCTTCAGCTGGTCTGACTGTCACCAACCACCCTGTGCTGCAAAACTAGTTTCTAAACCATGATATTGTTATTTAAATGGGAAGAAATAAATTTTCTTTATTTTTATGGCCCTATACCAAGACTTTCTGAAATCCGAGCACGCTCTATCTAACTGCATAACCTGTAGCTGCTGCACAGATGCCTACTGAACGGGCTGGCTTGACCTTACCGGTGGCAATAGCTCTGACTCTAGCATGACTAACCAGCTGCGTTAGTAATCTGGATTTCTTGCTCTCCGTGGATCAGTGAAATGACTCACCGATGTCTCCTGGCCACATCCAGCCCTTACAACTACGGGCTTCACACGTACCAGCACTTGTGAGTTAACTACAGGTCTCTGACCAGTGATGGCTCTTTCCATCTTTTCCCTAATCACAGAGTCCGTGCTTTGAAGGCTTTTGATAGCATAACTATTCCGCTCTTGATGCAATCTAAATCCCTGCTGTTGCCAGAAGGGATGGCCCCACTCTCTTCTCCTGCCTCCCAGCCAGGTTGTCCCTTACCGTCCCCCATGTCACCACCAGCACTTTGCAGACCCTTTCCCAGCCGAGCAGAATTCCACCAGCTCAGGAAGAAGAACCGCACCTTCACACTGGATACCCATCTTCCACTAGGATCCCATCTTGGGCCATAAAAGACCATTTCTTTCAGTGGTAACAGCAGCTGAAGCAGCCCCACTGTCTTGAACCCCACTGCTCTGCATCCCCATTCCCATCCCCATCCCTGTTACCATCCCCATCCATGTCCACATCCCTGTCCCTATCCCCATCCCCGTCCCTATCTCCCTCCCTGTCCCCATCCCCCTCCCTGTCCCCATCCCCATCCCTGTCCCCGTCCCCATCCCCCTCCCTGTCCCCATCCCCCTCCCTGTCCCCATCCTCGTCCCTGTCCCTGTCCCCATCCCCATTCCAGCACCCATGCCCTGGTGAGCTCTGCAGCTTTCCTCTGCTCCCTCCTCCCGCAGATTCCCAGCCTTAGGAAATCACTCCCACCTTCCTCACCATCCTGCAAATTTCCACTATGTCACACCGCTTCTAGGACTAAAAAGAAAAAAAAAAAAAAAAAAAAAACAAAACCCCCCCCCAACCACACATCCGCAAAACCCCGCA